>CM038795.1:197828555-197877042 GCA_021764765.1 Vicia sativa | reverse complement strand
ATGAAGAAGTGTTGAAAGTTGTGGAATTGCAAAGGCTGTGTCTCCGAATTGAAAAGAGATAAAGCTATGTATATGAGAGAAAATTAACACTTCATCTATGAGAGAAACTAGTGATAAGGCTAGTATCAACTATCAAAAGAAATTTCGGTAATTATAAGTTTTTTTTTTCCGATAAACTGCTCTATTTTATTAATGATAACGAATTTACATTTTATATTTGTTTAGGGAATTTAATCTTGCCAACTATACTTAAAATGAGGAAAACCTGATGAAACTAAACGTGAACATTAATCTTAAAAAATATGATGGAATCTGAAGTGAACATAAATATGTAAAAAATTTGAAGTGAATATAAATCTTATTAAATTATGAAGAAATACGAAGTGAACATAAATCTGAAGAAATCAAATGTTATTTGAAGTGACTATGAGTCTTAAGAAAATGTGATAAAATTTGAAATGAACATAAGTCTCTAGAAAATTGGAGGAAAATCCGATGAAATTTTACGTGAACATAAATCTTTAAAAAATATGATGGAATTAGCAGTGAACATAGATATGTAGATATATGAAGTGAATATAAATCTTATGAAATTTTAGAGAAATACGAATGGATCATAAATATTAAGAACTCTAATTATATTTGAAGTGAATATAAGTCTTAAGATAATGTGATGAAATTTGAAATGAACATAAGTCTCTCGAAAATTTGTGGAAAACCTGATGAAACTTGACGTGAACATATATCTTAAAAAAAATTATGGAATATGAAGTGAACATAGATATGTACATATTTAAAGTTAATATAAATCTTAAAAAATTCTGAAGTAATACGAAATGAACATAAATCATAAGAAATCTGATGATATTTTAAGTGAATATAAGTGTTTTGAAAATTTGATGTAATTTGAAATAAATATAAGCCGCTAGAAAACATGAGGAAAACCTGATGAAAGTTGACGTGAAAATAAATCTTTAGAAAATAGGATGGAATTTTAGGTGAACATAGATCCGAAGTAATTTGAAGTGAATATAAATCTTAAGAAATTCTGAAGAAATACGAACTGAACATAAATCTTTAGAAATTTTATTATATTTGAAGTGAATATTAGTCTTAAGAAAATGTGATGAAATTAGAAATGAACATAAGTTTCTAGAAAATTTGAGGAATACTTGATGAAACTTGACTAGAACATAAATCTTAAAAAAATATGATGGAATCTGAAGTGAACATAGATATCTAGAAATTTGAAGTGAATATAAATCTTAAGAAATTCTAAAGATATACGAAGTGAACATAAATCATAAGAAATCTTATGATATTTGAAGTGAATATAAGTCTTTAGAAAATGTGCTGAAATTTGAAATGAATATAAGTCTCTAGAAAATTTGAGGAAATCCTGATGAAACTTGTCGTGAACATAAATCTTAAGAATATCTAATGGAATCTGAAGTGAATATAAATTTGAAAAAATTTGAATTGAATATAAATCTTAAGAAATTTTGAAGATATGGGAAGTGAACTAAAATCTTAAGAAACTGATGATATTTGCAGTGAACATAAATCTTAAGAAAATGTGATGAAATTTGAAATGAACATAGTCCTTTAAAATTTGAGGAAAACCCGATGAAACTTCATGAACATAAATCTAAGAAAATAGATGGAATCAAGTGAACATAGATATGTAGAAATTTGAATGAATATAAATCTTAAGAAATTCAAGAAATAATGGTAACATAAATTCAAGAAATCTAATGATATTTGAAGTGAATATAAGTCTTAAGAAAATGTGATGAAATTTGAAATGAACATAAGTCTCCAGAAAATTTGAGGAAAATCCGATAAAATTTGACGTGAACATAAATCCTAAAAAAATATGATGGAATCCAAAGTGAACATAGATCTGAAGAAATTAGAAGTGAATATAAATCTTAAGATATTCTGAAGATATACGAAGGAACATAAATCATATGAAATCTGATGATTTTTGAAGTGAATATAAGTCTTTATAAAATGTGATGAAATTTGAAATGAATATAAGTCTCTAGAAAATTTGAGGAAAACCTGATGAAAGTTGACATGAACGTAAATCTTTAGAAAATTGGATGGAATATGAAGTAACATAGATCCGAAGAAATTTGAAGTGAATATAAATCTTAAGAAATTTTGAAGATATACGAAGTTAACATAAATCTTAAGAAACATTATGATATTTGAAGTGAATATAAGACTTTAGAAAATGTGATGAAATTTGAAATGAATATAAATCTTTAGAAAATTTGAGGAAAACTGGATGAAAGTTGACGTGAATATAATTCTTAAGAAAATACCTTGGAAACTGAAGTGAACATAGATCTGAAGAAATTACACGTGAATATATATCTTCAGAAATTATGAAGAAAACGAAGTGAACATAAATCATAGGAAATCTAATGTCATTTGAAGTGAATATAAGTCTTACGAAAATGTGATGAAATTTTAAATGAACATAAGTCTCTAGAAGTAATGAGGAACATCCGATGAAACTTGACGTGAACATAAATTTTAAAAAAATATGATGGAATCTGAAGTGAACATAGATATGTAGAATTTTGAAGTGAATATAAATCTTAAGAAATTCTGAAGAAATACGAAGTGAACATAAATCATAAGAAATCTGATAATATTTGAAGTGACTATAAGTCTTTAGAAAATATGATGAAATTTGAAATGAAAATAAGTATATAGAAAATTTGAGGAAATCTAATGATAATTGAAGTGAATATAAATCGTAAGATATTCTGAAGATATACGAGCATCATAAATCATAAGAAATCTAATGATAATTGAAGTGAATATAAGTCTTTTGAAAATGTGATGAAATTTATTGAATATAAGTCTCTAGAAAATTTGAGGAAAATTGGATGAAACTTGACGTGAACATAAATCTTTATAAAATAGGATGGAATCAAGTGAACATAGATCTAAAAGAAATTAGTGAATAAATCTTAAGAAATTGAAGATATACGAAGTTAACATAAATCTTAAGAAATATCATTATATTTGATGTGAATATAAGTCTTAAGAAAATGTGACGAAATTTTAGATGAACATAAATCTCTAGAAATATTGAGGAACCGATGAACTTGACGGAATATAAATCTTAAAAATATGATGGAATCATGAACATAGATATGTAGAAATTAATGAATATAAATCTTAAGAAATTATGAAGAAATATCAAGTGAACATAAATCTTAAGAAATATGATGATATTTGAAGTTAATATGTCTTAGAAAATGTGATGAAATTTGAAATGAATATAAGTCTATAGAAAATTTGAGAAAACTCGATGAAACCACGTGAACATAAATCTTTAGAAAATAGATGGATTCAAGAGAACTATAAATCAAGAAATTAAGTGAATATAAATCTAAATTTTAAAGATATAATGGCGGAATATAAATTCAAGAACTTGACATGATATTTCAAGTGATAAACTTAAATGTGATGAAATTTGAAATGAATATAAGTCTCTGGAATATTTGAAGAAAACTGGATGAATCTTGACGTGAACACAAATCTTAAGAAAATACGATGGAATCTGAAGTTAACATCGATCTGAAGAAATTTGAAGTGAATATAAATCTTAAGAAATTCTGAAGAAATGTGAAGTGAACATAAATCTTAAGAAATCTAATGTTATTTGAAGTGAATATAAGTCTTAAGAAAATGTGATGAAATTTGAAATTAACATAAGTCTCTAGAAAATTTGAAGAAAACCTTAGGAAACTAAACGTGAACATAAATCTTAAAAAATATGATGGAATCTGAAGTGAACATAGATACGTAGAAATTTGAAGTGAATATAAATCTTAAGTAATTCTGAAGAAATAAGAAGTGAACATAAATATTAAGAAATCTAATGTTATTTGAGGTGAATATAAGTCTTACAAAAATGTGATGAAATTTGAAATGAACATAGGTCTCTAGAAAATTTGAGGAAAATCCGATGAAACTTTACGTGAACATAAATCTTAAAAAAATATGATGGAATCTGAAGTGAACATAGATATGTAGAATTTGAATAATATAAATCTTAAATTCTAAAGATATAATGAAGTGAACAAACTTAAGAAACTGATGATATTCAGTGAATATAAGTCTTAGAAAATGATGAAATTTGAAATGAATATAAGTCTTAGAAAATTTGAGGAAAACCGATAAAACTTGACGGAACATAAATCTTTAGAAAAAGGATGGAATCATGAACATAGATCCAAGAAATTGAAGTGAATATAAATCAAGAAATTTCAAGAAATGAATGAACCAAAATCTTAAGAAACCTAATGACATTTGAAGTATATATAAGTCTTAAGAAAATGTGATGAAATTTGAAATGAATATAACTCTGTATAAAATTTGAGGAAAACCTGATGAGTCTTGACATGAACATAAAACTTAAAAAAATATGATGGAATTTGAAGTGAACATACATATGTAGAAATTTGAAATGAATATAAATCTTTAAATTCAAGAAACAATGGTGAATATAAATCTAAAGAACTGATGATATTTGAAGTGAATATAATTTTAAGAATCAATGAAATTTGAAATGAATATAAGCTCTCAGAAAATTTAAGGAAACTCGATGAAACCGACGTGAACATAAATGTTTAGAAAATTGGATGGAATCTGAAGTGAACATAAATCTTAAGAAACCTAAGATATTTTAAGTATATATAAGTCTTAAGAAAATGTTATGAAATTTGGAATTAACATAAGTCTCTAGAAAATTCGAGGAAAACCTGATAAAACTAAACGTGAACATTAATCTTAAAAAATATGATGGAATCTGAAGTGAACATTAATATGTAGAAATTTGAAGTGAATATAAATCTTAAGAAATTCTGAATAATTACGAAGTGAACATAAATCTTAAGAAATCTAATGTTATTTGAAGGGAATATAAGTCTTAAGAAATTGTGATGAAATTTGAAACGAACATAAGTCTCTAGAACATTTGAGGTAAATCCGATGAAATTTGACGTGAACATAAATCTTAAAAAAATATGATGGAATCTTAGGTGAACATTGATATGTAGAAATTTGAAGTGAATATAATTCTTAAGAAATTCTGAAGATATACGAAGTGAACATAAATCATAAGAAATTTGATAATATTTGAAGTGAGTATAAGTCTTTAGAAAATGTGATGAAATTTGAAATGAATATAAGTCTTTAGAAAATACGAGGAAAACCTGATGAAACTTGACGTGAACATCAATATTTTGAAAAAAGGTTGGAATCTAAAGTGAACATAGATCTGAAGAAATTTGAAGTGCATATAAAACTTAAGAAATTCTGAAGATATAAGAAATATGATGATATTTAAAGTGAATATAAGTCTTTTGAAAATGTGATGAAATTTAAAATGAATATAAGTCTCTAGAAAATTTGAGGAAAACCTGATGATACTTGACGTAAACATAAATATTTAGAAAATAGAATGGAATTTTGAAGTGAACATAGATCCGAAGAAATTGGAAGTGAATATAAATCTTAAGAAATTGTGAAGAAATACGAATTGAACATAAATCTTAATAAACCTAATGACATTTGAAGTATATATAAGTCTTAAGAAAATGTGATGAAATTTGAAATGAATAGAAGTCTCTATAAAATTTGAGGAAAACCTGATCAATCTTGACGTGAACATAAAACTTCAAAAAATATGATGGAATCAAGGAACATAGATCCAAGAAATTTGAATGAATATAAATCTTAGAAATTCTGAAATACAAAGTGAACATAAATCTTAAAATGGATGATATTTGAAGTGAATATAAGTCTTTGAAATGTGATGAAATATGAAATGAAAATAAGTCTCTAGAAATTTTTGGAAACCATGAAACTTGACGTGAATATAAATCATAGAAAATTTGATTGAATCATGAACATGGAATCAATTGGTGAATATAAGTCTTAGAAAATGTGATGAATTTGAATTATATAAATCTTTATAAAATTTGAGGAAAACGATGAAACTTGACAGAATATAAATCTTAAGAAAACAGAACTGGAGGAAATATATATCTCAAGAAATTTAAGTGAATATAAATCTTAGAAATTCCGAAGATCAAGTGAACATAAATCTTAAGAAATCTGATGATATTTGAAGTGAATATAATTTTAAGAAAATGTGATGAAATTTTAAATGAACATAAGTCTCTAGAAAATTTGAGGAAAATCCGATGAAACTTGACGTTAACATAAATCTTCAAAAATATGATGGAATCTGAAGTGAACATAGATATGTAGAAATTTGAAGTGAATATAAATCTTAAGAAATTTAGAAGAAATACGAAGTGAACATAAATCATAAGAAATCTGATAATATTTGAAATGAATATAAGTCTTTAGAAAATATGATGAAATTTTAAATGAAAATAAGTCTATAGGAAATTTGAGGAAAACCTGATGAAACTTGATGTGAACATAAAACCTTAGAAAAAAGGATGGAATTTAAAGAGAACATAGATCTGAAGAAATTTGAAGTGAATATAAATCATAAGATATTCTGAAGATATACGAAGAAATGTAAATCATAAGAAATCTGATGATATTTGAAGTGAATATAAGTCTTTAGAAAATGTGATGAAATTTAAAATGAATATAAGTCTCTAGAAAATTTGAGGAAAACTGGATGAAACTTGACGTGAACATAAATCTTAAGAAAATACGATGGAATCTGAAGTGAACATAGATCTGAAGAAATTTGAAGTGAATATAAATCTTAAGAAATTCTGAAGAAATAAGAAGTGAACATAAATCTTAAGAAATCTAATGTTAATTTAAGTGAATATAAGTCTTAAGAAAATGTGATGAAATTTGAAATGAACATAAGTCTCTAGAAAATATGAGTAAAATCTGATGAAACTTGACGTGAACATAAATCTTAAAAAAATATGATGGAATCTAAAGTGAACATAGATATGTAGAATTTTGAAGTGAATATAAATCTTAAGAAATTCTAAAGATATACGAAGTGAACATAAATCATAAGAAATCTGATAATATTTGAAGTGAATATAAGTATTTAGAAAATATGAGGAAAACCTAATAAAACTTGACGTGAACATAAATCTTTAGAAAAAAGGATGGAATCTAAAGTGAACATAGATCTGAAAAAATTTGAAGTGCATATAAAACTTAAGAAATTCTGAGGATATACGAAGTGAATATAAGTCTTTAGAAAATGTGTTGAAATTTTAAATGAATATAAGTCTCTAGAAAATTTGAGGAAACCCCGATGAAACTTGACGTGAACATAAATATTAAGAAAATAGGATGGAATCTGATGTGAACATAGATTTGAAGAAATTGGAATTGAATATAAATCTTAAGAAATTCTAAAGAAATACGAATTGAACATAAATCTTAAGAAACCTAATGATATTTGAAGTATATATAAGTCTTAAGAAAATGTGATGAAATTTGAAATGAATATAAGTCTCTACTAAATTTAAGGAAAACTTGATGAAACTTGACGTGAACATAAATGTTTAGAAAATAGGATGGAATCTGTAGTGAATATAAGTCTGAAGAAATTTGAAGTGAATATAAATCTTATGAAATTAAGAAATACTTATAACATAAATCTAAGAAACCAATGATATTTGAAGTATATAAGTCTTAAGAAAATGTGATGAAATTTGAAATGAATATAAGTCTCTAGAAAATATGAGGAAAACTCGATGAAACTAAACGTGACATCTAAAAAAAATATGATGGAATCAAGAAATATAACATGTAGAAATGAAGTGAATATAAATCTAATAAATTCAAGAACAATGAAGTGAACATAAATCTTAAGAAATCTAATGATATTTGGAATATAAGTCCAGAAAAATGTGATGAAATTTGAAATGAATATAAGTCTCAGAAAATTGAGGAAAACCATGAAATTGACGTGAACATAAATCTTAAAAATATATGGAATCAAGTGAACATAGATATGTAGAAATTGTTAATATAAATCTTAAGAAATCTCAAGAAATCTAGGTGAACATAAATCAAATGATATTGAAGTGAATATAAGTCTTAAGAAAATGTGTTGAAATGAAATGAACATAAGTCTCTAGAAAATTTGAGTAAAATTTGATAAAACTTGGTGTGAAGATAAATCTTAAAAACATATGATGGAATCTGAAGTGAACATAGATATGTAGAAATTTGAAGTGAATATAAATCTTAAGATATTCTAAAGATATACGAAGTGAACATAAATCATAAGAAATCTGATAATATTTGAAGTGAATAGAAGTCTTTGGAAAATGTAACGATATTTGAAATAAAAATAAGTCTATAGAAAATTTGAGTAAAAACTGATGAACTTGACGTGAACACAAATCTTTAGAAAATAAGATGGAATTAGAAGAGAACATAGATCAAAAGAAATTTTAAGTGAATATAAATCTTAAGAAATTCTGTAAAAATACGAAGTGAACATAAATCTTAAGAAATCTAATGTTATTTGAAGTGAATATAAGTCTTAAGAAAATGTGTTGAAATGAAATGAACATAAGTCTCTAGAAAATTTGAGTAAAATTCGATGAAACTTGGTGTGAACATAAATCTTAAAAACATATGATGGACTCTGAAGTGAACATAGATATGTAGAAATTTGAAGTGAATATAAATCTTAAGATATTCTAAAGATATACGAAGTGAACATAAATCATAAGAAATCTGATAATATTTGAAGTGAATATAAGTCTTTGGAAAATGTGATGATATTTGAAATGAAAATAAGTCTATAGAAAATTGGAGTAAAAACTGATGAAACTTGACGTGAACATAAATCTTTAGAAAATAGGATGGAATTTGAAGAGAACATAGATCAGAAGAAATTTGAAATGAATATAAATCTTAGGATATTCTGATGATATATGAAGGAACATAAATCATAAGAAATCTAATGATTTTTGAAGTGAATATAAGTCTTTAGAAAATGTGATGAAATTTGAAATGAAAATAAGTCTCAAGAAAATTTGAGGAAAACATGATAAAAGATAACGTGAACATAATCTTAAGAAAATTTGATGGAATCTGAAGTGAACATAGATCTGAAGAAATTTGAAGTGAATATAAATCTTAAGAAATTCTGAAGATATACGAAGTTAACATAAATGTTAAGAAACCTTATGATATTTGAAGTGAATATAAAATATTAAAAAATGTGATGAAATTTGAAATTAATATAAATCTTTATAAAATTTGAGGAAAACCGGATGAAAGTTGACGTGAATATTAATCTTAAGAAAATACTTTGGAATCTGAAGTGAATATAGATCTGAAGAAATTTAAAGTGAATATAAATCTTCAGAAATTCTGATGAAATACAAAGTGAATATAAATCTTAAGAAAACTAATGTTATTTGAAGTGAATATAAGTCTTAAGAAAATGTGATGAAATTTTAAATGAACATAAGTCTATAGATAATTTGAGGAAAGTCTAATGAAATTTGACGTGAAACTAAATCTTAAAAAAATATGATGGAATCTGAAGTGAACATAGATATGTAGAAATTTAAAGTGAATATAAATCGTAAGAAATTCTGAAGATATACGAAGTGAATATAAATCTTAAGAAACCTGATGATATTTTAAGTGAATATAAGTCTTTAGAAAATGTGATGAAATTTGAATGGAATATAAGTCTCTAGAAAATTTGAAGAAAACTGGATGAAACTTGACGTGAACATAAATCTTAAGAAAATACGATGGAATCTGAAGTGAACATAGATCTGAAGAAATTTGAAGTGAATATAAATCTTAAGAAGTTCTGAAGAAATACGAAGTGAACAAAAATCTTAAGAAACCTGATGATATTTGAAGTGAATATAAGTCTTTAGAAAATGTGATGAAATTTGAGGAGAAGCTGATGATACTTGACGTGAACATAAATCTTTAGAAAATTGGATGGAAATTGAAGAGAACATAGATCTGAAGAAATTTGAAGTGAATATAAGTCTTAAGATATTCTGAAGATATACGAAGGAATAATAACCATAGAAATTTGATGATATTTGATGTGAATATAAGTGTTTAGAAAATGTGATGAAATTTGAAATGAATATAAGTCTAGAAAATTTCACGAAAACCTGATGAGACTTGACGTGAACATAAATATTTAGAAAATAGGATGGAATTTGAAGAGAACATAGATCTGAAGAATTTTGAAGTGAATATAAGTCTTAAGAAATTCTGAAGAAATACAAAGTGAACATAAATCTTAAGAAATTTGACGATATTTGAAGTATATATAAGTCTTAAGAAAATGTGATGAAATTTGATATGAACATAACTCTCTAGAAAATTTGAGGAATACCTGATGAAACTTGAGGTAAACATAAATCTTAAAAAAATATGATACAATCTAAAGTGAACATAGATATGTAGAAGTTTGAAGTGAATATAAATCTTATGAAATTATGAATATAAGTCTTTAGAAAATGTGACGAAATTTGAAATGAATATAAGTCTCTAGAAAATTTGAGGAAAACCTGATGAAACTTGACGTGAACATAAATATTTTGAAAATAGGATGGGATCTGAAGTGAACATAGATCTGAAGAAATTGGAAGTGAATATAAATCTTAAGAAATTTTGAAGAAATACGAATTGAAATAAATCTTAAGAAACGTAATGATATTTGAAGTATATATAAGTCTTTAGAAAATGTGATGAAAATTGAAATGAATATAAGTCTCTAGATAATTTCAGGAAAACTTGATGAAACATGTCGTGAACATAAATCCTTAGAAAGTAGGATGGAATCTGAAGTGAACATAGATCTGAAGAAATTTGAAGTGAATATAAATCTTAAGAAATTTTGAAGATATACGAAGTGAACATAAATCTTAAGAAATCTGATGATATTTGAAGTGAATATAAGTCTTTAGAAAATGTAATGAAATTTGAAATGAATATAAGTCTTTAGAAAAATTTGAGGAAAACCGGATGAAAGTTGACGTGAACATAAATCTTAAGAAGATACTATGGAATCTGAAGTGAACATAGATCTTAAGAAATTTGAAGTGAATATATCTCTTAAGAAATTATGAAGAAATACGAAGTGGAGTTAAATCTTAAGAAATCTAATGATATTTGAAGTATATATAAGTCTTAAGAAAATGTGATGAGGAATACCTAATGAAACTTGGTGTGAACATAAATCTTAAAGAAATATGATGGAATCTGAAGTGAACATAGATATGTAGAAATTTGAAGTGAATATAAATCTTAAGAAATTATGAAGAAATACGAAGTGAAGATAAATATTAAGAAATCTAATGATATTTGAAGTGAATATGAGTTTTCAGAAAATGTGATGAAATTTGAAATGAATATAAGTCTCTAGAAAATTTGATGAAAACATGATGAAACTTGACGTGAACATAAATCTTTAGAAAATAGGATGGAATCTCAAGTGAACATAGATCTTATGAAATTTCAAGTGAACATAAATCTTAAGAAATTCTAAAGAATACGAAGTGAACATAAATCATAAGAAATCTGATGATATTTGAAGTGAATACAAGTCTTTAGAAAATGTGATGAAATTTGAAATGAAAATAAGTGTCTAGAAAATTTGAGAATACCTGATGAAAATTTACGTGAACATAAATCTTAAAAAAATATGATGGAATCTGAAGTGAGATAGATATGAAGAAATTTGAAGTGAATATAAATCTTAATAAATTATGAAGAAATACGAAGTGAACATAAATCTTAAGAAATCTGATGATATTTGAAGTGAACATAAGTCTTTAGAAAATGTGATGAACTTTGAAATGAATATAAGCCTCTAGAAAATTTGAGGAAAACCTGATGAAACTTGTCGTGAGCATAAATCTTTAGAAAATAGGATGGAATTTGAAGAGAACATAGAATTGAAGAAATTTAAAGTGAATATAAATCTTAAGAAATTCTTAAGAAATACGAAGTGAGCATAAATCTTAAGAAATCTAATGATATTTGAAGTGAATATAAGTCTTTAGAAAATGTGATGAAATTTGAAATGAACATAAGTCTCTAGAAAATTTAAGGAAAACCTGATGAAATTTGACGTGAACATAAATCTTAAAAAACTATGATGGAATCTGAAGTGAAATAGATCTGTAGAAATTTGAAGTGAAAATAAATCTTAAGAAATTATGAAGAAATACGAAGTGAACATAAATCTTAAGAAATTTGATGATATTTGAAGTTAACATAAGTCTTTAGAAATTGTGATGAACTTTGAAATGAATATAAGCCTCTAGAAAATTTGAGGAAAACCTGATGAAACTTGTCGTGAACATAAATCTTTAGAAAATAGGATGGAATTTGAACAGCACATAGAATTGAAGAAATTTAACGTGAATATAAATCTTAAGAAATTCTTAAGAAATACGAAGTGAGCATAAATCTTAAGAAATCTAATGATATTTGAAGTGAATATAAGTCTTAAGAAAATGTGATGAAATTTGAAATGAACATAAGTCTCTAGAAAATTTAAGGAAAACCTGATGAAACTTGACGTGAACATAAATCTTAAAAAACTATGATGGAATCTGAAGTGAAATAGATCTGTGGAAATTTGAAGTGAAAATAAATCTTAAGAAATTATGAAGAAATACGAAGTGAACATAAATCTTAAGAAATTTGATGATATTTGAAGTTAACATAAGTCTTTAGAAATTGTGATGAACTTTGAAATGAATATAAGCCTCTAGAAAATTTGAGGAAAACGTGATGAAACTTGTCGTGAACATAAATCTTTAGAAAATAGGATGGATTTTGAACAGCACATAGAATTGAAGAAATTTAACGTGAATATAAATCTTAAGAAATTCTTAAGAAATACGAAGTGAGCATAAATCTTAAGAAATCTAATGATATTTGAAGTGAATATAAGTCTTAAAAAAATGTGATGAAATTTGAAATGAACATAAGTCTCTAGGAAATTTAAGGAAAACCTGATGAAACTTGACGTGAACATAAATCTTAAAAAATATTATGAATAAAGGAACATAGATATAGAAATTTGAAATATAAATCTTAAGAAATTCAAGAAATAGGTTAACATAAATCATAACAAATCTGATAATATTTGAAGTGATTATAAGTCTTTAGAAAATATGATGAAATTTGAAATGAAAATATGTCTGTAAAAAATTTGAGTAAAACCTGATGAAACTTCACGTGAACATAAATCTTTTGAAAATACGATGGAATTTGAAGCGAACATAGATCTGAAAAAAAATTGAAGTTAATATAAATCTTAAGGAATTTTGAAGAAATACGAAGTGAACAAAATCTTAAGAAATTTGATGATATTTGAAGTGAATATAAGTCTTAAGAAAAGGTGATGAAATTTGAAATGAACATAAGTCTCTAGAAAATTTGAGGAATACCTGATGAAACTTGACGTGAACATAAATCTTAAGAAAATATGATGGAGTCTGAAGTGAACATAGATATGTAGAAATTTAAAGTGAATATAAATCTTAAGAAATTATGAAGAAATACGAAGTGAACATAAGTCTTAAGAAATCTGATGATATTTAAAGTGAATATAAGTCTTTAGAAAATGTGATGAAATTTGAAATGAAGATATGTCTCTAGGAAGTTTGAGGAAAACCTTATGAAACTTGACGTGAACATTAATCTTAAAACAAATATGATGGAATCTGAAGTTAAGAAAGATATGTAGAAATTTGTAGTGGATATAAATCTTAAGAAATTATGAAGAAATACGAAGTGAACATAAATCTTAAGAAATATGATGATATTTGAAGTGAATATAAGTCTTAAGAAAATGTGATGAAATTTGAAATGAATATAAGTCTCTAGAAAATTAGAGGAAAATACGAAAAAACTTGACGTGAACTTAAATCTTTAGAAAATTGGATGGAATTTGAAGAGAACATAAATCTTAAAAAATTTGAAGTGAATATAAATCTTAGGAAATTCTGAAGAAATACGAAATGAATATAAATCATAAGAAATCTGATGATATTTGAAGTGAATATAAGTCTTAAGAAAAGGTGATGAAATTTGAAATGAACATAAGTCTCTAGAAAACTTGGAATACCTATGAAACTTGACGTGAACATAAATCTTAAAAAAATATGATGGAATCTTAAGTGAACATAGATATGTAAAAATTTGAAGTGAATATAAATCTTAAGAAAAGACAATGGGTGAACATAAATCTAAGAAATCAATGATATTTGAAGTGAATATAAGTCTTTAGAAAAGGTGATGAAATTTGAAATGAATATTTGTCTCTAGAAAATTTGAGGAAAACCTGATGAAACTTGTCGTGAACATAAATCTTAAAAAAATATGATGGAATCTGAAGTTAACAAAGATATGTAGAAATTTGTAGTGGATATAAATCATAAAAAATTATGAAGAAATACGAAGTGAACATAAATCTTAAGAAATAAGATGATATTTGAAGTGAATATAAGTCTTAAGAAAATGTGATATAATTTGAAATGAACATAAGTCTCTAGAAAATTTGTGGAAAACCTTATCAAACTTGATGTGAACAGAAATCTTAACAAAATAAGATGGAATCTTAAGTGAACATAGATATGTAGAAATTTGAAGTGAATATAAATCTTAAGAAATTCTAAAGAAATATGAAGTGAACATAAATCTTAAGAAATCTGATGATATTTGAAGTGAATATAAGTCTTTAGAAAATGTGATGAAATTTGAAATGAATATAAGTCTCTAGAAAATTTGCGGAAAACCTGATGAAACATGAATTGAACATAAATTTTAAGAAAATAGGATGGAATCTCTAGAGAACATAGATCTGAAGAAATTTGAAGTGAATATAAATCTTAAGAAATACTTAAGAAATACGAAGTGAACATAAATCTTAAGAAATATGATGATATTTGAAGTGAATATAAGTCTTAAGAAAATGTGATGAATTTGAAATGAACATAAGTCTCAAGATATTTTAAGGAAAACTTGATGAAACTTGATGTGAACATAAATCTTAAGAAAATATGATGGATTATGAAGTGAACATAGATATGTAGAAATTAGAAGTGAATATAAATTTTAAGAGATTCTATTGAAATACGGAGTGAACACAAATTATATGAAAATTTGATGATATTTGAAGTGCATATAAGTCTTTAGAAAATGTGATAAAATTTGAAATGAATATAAGTCTTTAGAAAGTTTGAGGAAAACCAGATGAAACTTGACGTGAACATAAATTTTAAGCAAATACAATGGAATCTGAAGTGAACATAGATCTGAAGAAATTTGAAGTTAATATAAATCTGATGAAATCCAATGATATTTGAAGTATTTATAAGTCTTAAGAAAATGTGATAAAATTTAAAATGAACATAAGTCTCTAGAAAAGTTGAGGGAAACCTGATGAAACTTGACGTGAACATAAATATTAAAGAAATATGATGGAATCTGAAGTGCACATAGATATGTAGAAATTTTAAGTGAATATAAGTCTTTAGAAAATGTGATGAAATTTGAAATGAATATAAGTCTTTAGTAAATTTGAGGAAAACCTGGTGAAACTTGACTCGAACATAAACCTTAAAAAACTATGATGGAATTTGAAGTGAACATTGATATGTAGAAATTTGAAGTGAATATAAATCTTAAGAAATTCTGAAGAAATACGAAGTGAAGATAAATCTTAATAAATATGATTATATTTTAAGTGAATATAAGCCTTTAGAAAATGTGATGAAATTAGAAATGAATATATGTCTCTAGAAAATTTGAGGAAAACCTGATGAAATTTGACATGAACATAAATCTTAGGAAAATATGATGGAATCTGAAGTGAACAGAGATCTGAAGAAATTTGAAGTGAATATAAACCTGATGAAATTCTGAAGAAATACGAAGTGAAAATAAATCTTAAGAAATCTGATGATATTTGAAGTGAATATAAGTCTTTAGAAAATGTGATGAAATTTGAAATGAACATGTGTCTCTAGAAAATTTGAGAAAAACCTGATGAAACTTGACGTGAACATAAATCTTAAGAAAATCTGATGGATTCTGAAGTGAACATAGACATGTAAAAATTTGAAGTGAATATAATTCTTAAGAAATTATGAACGAATAAGGAGTGAACACAAATCTGAAGAAAATCTGATGATATTTGAAGTGAATATAAGTCTTTAGAAAATGCGATGAAATTTGACGTTAACATAAATAAAGAAAAATGATGAAATTTGAAGTGAACATAGATATGTAGAAATTTGAAGTGAATATAAATCTTAGGAAATTTTAAAGAAATACGAAGTGAACATAAATCTTAAGAAATATGATTATATTTGAAGTGAATATAAGCCTTTAGAAAATGTGATGAAATTTTAAATATATATATGTGTCTAGAAAATTTGAGGAAAACTTGATGAAACATGAAGTGAAACATGAAATTTGAGGAAAACCTGATGGAATCGCAAGTGAACATAGATCCAAAGAAAATTGAATTGAATTTAAAGCTTAAGAAATTCTGAAGAAATACGAAGTGAACATAAATCTTAAGAAATCTGATGAAACATGACGTGAACATAAATCTTTTAAAAATATGATGGAATCTGAATTCAGCATAGATATGTAGAAATTTGATGTAAATATAAATCTTTAGAAATTATGAACAAATACAAAGTGAACATAATTCTTAAGAAATCTGATGATATTTGAAGTGAATATAAGTCTTTAGAAAATGTGACGAAATTTGAAATGAATATAAGTCTCTAGAAAATTTGAGGAAAACCTGATGAAATTTGACGAGAACATAAATCTTAGGAAAATATGATGGAATCTAAAGTGAACATAGATCTGAAGAAATTTGAAGTGAATATAAATCTTAAGAAATTCTGAAGAAATACAAAGTGAACATAAATCTTTAGAAATCTGATGATATTTAAAGTGAATATAAGTCTTTAGAAAATGTGA
Source organism: Vicia sativa (assembly GCA_021764765.1). Lineage (NCBI taxonomy): Eukaryota > Viridiplantae > Streptophyta > Magnoliopsida > Fabales > Fabaceae > Vicia > Vicia sativa. The sequence goes on along the minus strand of CM038795.1, from coordinate 197,860,047 downwards.
TGAAATTTGAAATGAATATAAGTCTCGAGAAAATTTAAGGAAAACCTGATGAAACATGAATTGATCATAAATCTTAAGAAGATAGGATGGAGTTTCAAGTGAACATAAAACTGAAGAACTTTGAAGTGAATATAAATCTTAAGAAATTCTAAATAAATACGAAGTGAACATAAATCTTAAGAAATCTGATGATATTTAAAGTGAATATAACTGTTAACAAAATGTGATGAAATTGTAAATGAACATAAGTCTCTAGAGAATTTTTGGATAACCTTATGGAACTTGTCGTGGACATAAATCTTAAAAAAATATGATGAAATCTGAAGTGAACATACATAAGTAGAAATTTGAAGTGAATAAACATCTTAAGAAATTCTAAAGAAATACGAATTGAACATAAATCTTAAGAAATATGATGATATTAGACATGAATATAAGTCTTTAGAAAATGTGATGAAATTTGAAATGAATATAAGTCTCTAGAAAATTTCAGGAAAACCTGATGAAACTTGACGTGAACATAAATCTTAAGAAAGTCTGATGGGTTCTAAAGTGAACATAGATATGTACAAATTTGAAGAGAATATAAATCTTAAGAAATACTTATGAAATACGGAGTGAACACACAAATCTTAAGAAAATCTGATGAAATTTGAAGTGAACATAAATCTTTAGAAAATGTGATAAAATATGAAATGAACATAAGTCTCTAGAAAATTTGAGGAAAACCTTATGAAACTGGACGTGAACATAAATCACAAAAAAATATGATGGAATCTGAAGTGGACATAGATATGTAGAAATTTGAGGTGAATATAAATCTTAAGAAATTTTGAAGAAGTACGAAGAGAAAATTAATATTAATAAAATTGATGATATTTGAAGTGAATATAAGTCTTTAGAAAATGTTATGAAATTTGAAATGAATATAAGTCTCTACAAAATTTGAGGAAAACCTGACGACACATGACTTGAACATAAATCTTAAGAAAATAAGATGGATTCCTAAGTGAACATAGTTTTAAAGAAATGTGATGATATTTAAAATGAATATAAGTCTTTAGAAAGTGTGATGAAATTTGAAATGAATATAAGTCTCTAGAATATTTGAAAACCTTGATGAAACTGACGTGAACATAAATCTTTAGAAAATAGGATGGAATCTGAAGTGAACATAGATCTTAAGAAACATGATGATATTTGAAGTGATTATAATTCTATAGAAAATGTGGTGAAATTTGAAATGAATATAAGTCTCTAGAAAATTTGAGGAAAACTAAATTAAACTTGACGTGAACATAAATCTTAAGAAAATACGTTGGAATATGAAGTGAACATAGATCTAAAGAAATTTGAAGTGAATATAAATCTTAAGAAATTCTGAAGAAATACGAAGTGAACATAAATCTTCAGAAATCTGATGATATTTGAATTGAATATAAGAGTTTAGAAAATGTGATGAAATACGAAATGAATTTAAGTCTCTAGAAAATTTGAGGAAAACCTGATGAAACCTGACGTGAATATAAATCTTAAGAAAATTTTATGGATTCTGAAGTGAACATAGATATGTAGACATTTGAAGTGAATATAAATCTTAAGAAATTCTGAAGAAATACGAAGTGAACTCAAATCTTAAGAAATATGATGCTATTTGAAGTGAATATGAAGAAATAATGAAGAAATATGAAGTAAACACAGATCTTGAGAAAATTTGAGGATATTTGAAGTGAATATAAGTCTTAAGAAAATGTGATGAAATTTGAAATGAACATAAGTCTTTAGAAAATTTGTGGAAAACTTGATGAAACTTGACGTGAACATAAATTTTAAGAACATAGGATGGAATCTGAAGTGAACATAAATTTGATGAAATATGAAGTGAATATAAATCTTAAGCAATACCGAAGAAATACGAAATGAACATAAATCTTAATAAATCTGATCATATTTAAAGTGAATATAAGTCTTAAGAAAATGTGATGAAATTTGAAACGAACATAAATCTCTAGAAAATTTGAGGAAAACCTGATGAAACTTGACTTGAACATAAATCTTAAAAAAATATGATTGAATCTGAAGTGAACATTGATATGTAGAAATATGAAGTGAATATAAATCATAAGAAATTTTGAAGAAATACGAACTAAACATAAATCTTAAGAAATCTGATGATATTTAGAGTGAATATAAGTCTTTAAAAATTGTGATGAAATTTGAAATGAACATAAGTTTCTAGAAAATTTGAGGAAAACCTTATGAAACTTGACGTGAACATAAATCTTAAGAAAATCTGATTGATTCTAAAGTGAACATAGATATTTAAAAATTTGAAGTGAGTATAAATCTTAAGAAATTCTGAAGAAATACGGAGTGAACACAAGTCTTTAGAAAATGTGATAAAATTTGAAATGAACATAAGTCTCTAGAAAATTTGAGGAAAACCTTATGAAACTGGACATGAACATAAATCATAAAAAAATATAATGGAATCTGAAGTGGACATAGATATGTAGAAATTTGACGTGAATATAAATCTTAAGAAATTTTGAAGAAGTACGGCGTGAACATAAATCTTAATAAATATGATGATATTTGAAGTGAATATAAGTCTTTAGAAAATGTGATGAAATTTGAAATGAATATAAGTCTCTAAAAAATTCGAGGAAAACCTGATAAAACTTGACGTGAACATAAATCTTAAGAAAATCTGATGGGTTCTGAAGTGAACATAGATATGTACAAACTTGAAGTGAATATAAATCTTAAGAAATTTTGAAGAAATACAGAGTGAACACAAATCTTAAGAAAATCTGATGAAATTTAAGTGAATATAAGTCTTTAGAAAATGTGATTATGTTTTAAATGAGCATAAGTGTCTGGAAAATTTGAGGAAAACCTTACGAAAATGGACGTGAACATAAATCATAAAAAAATATGATGGAATCTGTAGTGGACATAAATATGTAAAAATTTGAGGTGAATATAAATCTTAAGAAATTTTTAAGAAGTACGACGTGAGCATAAATCTTAATAAATATGATGATATTTGAAGTGAATATACGTCTCTAGAAAATGTGATGAAATTGGAAGTGAATATAAGTCTCTACAAAATTTGTGGAAAACCTGATGAAACAGGAATTAAACATAAATCTTAAGAAAATAAGATGGAATCTCAAGTGAACATAGATTTAAAGAAATTTGAAGTGAATATAAATCTAAAGAAATTCTGAAGAAATATGAAATGAACCTAAATCTTAAGAAATGTGATGATATTTAAAGTGAATATAAGTCTTTAGAAAGTGTGGTGAAATTTGTAATGAATATAAGTCTCTAGAATCTGTGAAAAACTTGATGAAACTTGACGTGAACATAAATCTTAAGAAAATACGATGGAATATGAAGTGAACATAGATCTAAAGAAATTTGAAGTGAATATAAATCTTAAGAAATTATGAAGAAATACGAAGTAAACATAAATCTTTAGAAATCTGATGATATTTTAAGTGAATATAAGTGTTTAGAAAATTTGATGAAATACGAAATGAGTATCAGTCTGTAGAAAATTTGAGGAAAACCTGATGAAACTTGACGTGAACATAAATCTTAAGAAAATTTTATGTATTCTGAAGAGAACATAGACATATAGACATTTGGAGTGAATATAAATCTTAAGAAATTCTGAAGAAATATGTAGTGCACTCAAATCTTAAGAAATATGATGATATTTAAAGTGAATATGAAGAAATTATGAAGAAATATGAAGTAAACACAAATCTTGAGAATATTTGATGATATTTGAAGTGAATATAAGTCTTAAGAAAATGTGATGAAATTGGAAATGAACATAAGTGTCTAGAAAATTGATGGATAACCTGATAAAACTTGACGTGAACATAAATTTTAAGAAACATGATGATATACAAAGTGAACATAAATCTTAAGAAACATGATGATATTTAAGTGATTATAAGTCTTTAGAAAATGTGATAAAATTTGAAATGAATATGAGTCTCTAGAAAAATTGAGGAAAACTGGTGAAACACGACGTGAACATAAATCTTAAGAAAATACGATGGAATATGAAGTGAAAATAGATCTGAAGAAATTTGAAGTGAATATAAATCTTAAGAAAAACTGAAGAAATACTAAGTGAACAGAAATCTTAAGAAATCTGATGATTTCTAAAGTGAATATAAGTCTTAAGAAAATTTGTGAAATTTGAAATGAACATAAATCTCTAGAAAATTTGAGTAAAACCTGATGCAACTTGACGTGAACATAAATCTTACAAAAATATGATTGTATCTAAAGTGAACATTGGTATGTAAATATGAAGTGAATATAAATCTAAAGAAATTTTGAAGAAATACAAAGTGGCCATAAATCTTAAGAAATCTGATGATATATAGAGTGAATATAAGTCTTTAAAAAATGTGATGAAATTTGAAATGAATATAAGTCTCTAGAAAATTTGAGGAAAACCATATGAAACTTTACGTGAACATAAATCTTAAGAAAATCTGATGGATTCTGAAGTGAACATAGATATTTAAACATTTGAAGTGAACATAAATCTTAAGAAATTCTGAAGAAATATGGAGTGAACACAAATCTTAAGAAAATCTTATATAATTTGATGTGAATATAAGTCTTTAGAAAATGTGATAAAATTTGAAATGAACATAAGTCTCTAGTAAATTTGAGGAAAACCTTATGAAACTCGGCGTGAACATAAATCATAAAAAAATATGATGGAATCTGAAGTAGACATAGATATGTAGATATTTGAGGTGAATATAAATCTTAAGAAATTTTGAAGAAGTACGACGTGAACATAAAGCTTATTAAATATGATGATATTTGAAGTGAATATAAGTCTTTAGAAAATGTGATGAAGTTTGAAATGAATATAAGTCTCTAGAAAATTTGAGGAAATCCTGATGAAACTTGACATGATAATAAATCTTAAGAAAATCTGATGGGTTCTGAAGTGAACATAGATATGTACAAATTTGAAGTGAATATAAATCTTAAGAAATTCTGAAGAAATACGGAGTGAACACAAATCATAAGAAAATCTGATGAAATTTGAAGTGAATATAAGTCTTTAGAAAATGTGATAAAATTTGAAATGAACATAAGTCTCTGGAAAATTTGAGGAAAACCTTATGAAACTGGACGTGAACATAAATCATAAAAAAATATGATGGAATCTGTAGTGGACATAGATACGTAGAAATTTGAGGTGAATATAAATCTTAAGAAATTTTGAAGAGGTACGACGTGAACATAAATCATAATAAATATGATGATATTTGAAGTGAATATAATCTCAGAAAATGTGATGAAATTGAAATGAATATAAGTCTCTACAAAATTTGAGGAAACCCGATGAAACAGAATTAAACATAAATCTTAAGAAATAAGATGGAATCTCAAGAACATAGATTAAAGAAATTGAAGTGAATATAAATCTAAAGAAATTCAAGAAATATGAAATGAACCAAATCTTAAGAAATGATGATATTTAAAGTGAATATAAGTCTTTAGAAAGTGTGATGAAATTTGTAATGAATATAAGTCTCTAGAATCATGAAAACTGATGAAACTTGACGTGAACATAAATCTTAAGAAAACGATGTAATATGAAGTGAACATAGATCTAAAGAATTTGAAGTGAATATAAATCTTAAGAAATTATGAAGAAATAAGTAAACATAAATCTTTAGAAATCGATGATATTGGTGAATATAAGTGTTTAGAAAATGATGAAATTTGAAATGAATATCAGTCTTAGAAAATTTGAGGAAAACCTGATGAAACTTGACGTGAACATAAATCTTAAGAAAATCTGATGGGTTCTGAAGTAAACATAGATATGTACAAATTTGAAGTGAATATAAATCTTAAGAAATTCTGAATAAATACAGAGTGAACACAAATCTTAAGAAAATCTGATGAAATTTGAAGTGAATATAAGTCTTTAGAAAATGTGATAAAATTTTAAATGAGCATAAGTGTCTGGAAAATTTGAGGAAAACCTTATGAAACTGGACGTGAACATAAATCATAAAAAAATATGATGGAATCTGTAGTGGACATAGATATGTAAAAATTTGAGGTGAATATAAATCTTAAAATTTTTTGAAGAAGTACGACGTGAGCATAAATCTTAATAAATATGATGATATTTGAAGTGAATATACGTCTCTAGAAAAAGTGGTGAAATTGGAAATGAATATAAGTCTACAAAATTTGAGGAAAACCTGATGAAACAGGAATTAAACATAAATCTTAAGAAAATAAGATGGAATCTCAAGTGAACATAGATTTAAAGAAATTTGAAGTGAATATAAATCTAAAGAAATTATGAAGAAATATGAAATGAACCTAAATCTTAAGAAATGTGATGATATTTAAAGTGAATATAAGTCTTTAGAAAGTGTGGTGAAATTTGTAATGAATATAAGTCTCTAGAATTTGGAAAACTTGATGAAACTTGACGAAATAAATCTTAAGAAATACGATGGAATATGAAGTGAACATAGATCTAAAGAAATTTGAAGTGAATATAAATCTTAAGAAATTATGAAGAAATGAAGTAAAACATAAATCTTAGAAATGATGATATTTGAAGTGAATATAAGTGTTTAGAAAATGATGAAATAAATGAATATAAGTCTTAGAAAATTTGAGGAAAACTGATGAAACATGACGTGAACATAAATCTTAAGAAAATCGATGGGTTCAAGTAAACATAGATATGTACAAATTTGAAGTGAATATAAATCTTAAGAAATTCTGAAGAAATACGGAGTGAACACATATCATAAGAAAATCTGATGAAATTTGAAGTGAATATAAGTCTTTAGAAAATGTGATAAAATTTGAAATGAACATAAGTCTCTAGAAAATTTGAGGAAAACCTTATGAAACTGGACGTGAACATAAATCATAAAAACAATATGATGGAATCAAGTGACATAGATATGTAGAAATTGAGGTGAATATAAATCTTAAGAAATTTGAAATGACGTGAACATAAATCATAATAAATATGATGATATTTGAAGTGAATATACGGTTCAGAAAATGTGATGAAATTGAAAAATATAAGTCTCTAAAATTTGAGGAAAACCCGATGAAACAGAATTAAACATAAATCTTAAGAAAATATGGAATCTCATGAACATAGATTTAAAGAAATTGAAGTGAATATAAATCTAAAGAAATTCTCAAGAAATATGAATGAACCTAAATCTTAAGATATGTGATGATATTTAAAGTGAATATAAGTCTTAGAAAGTGTGGTGAAATTTGTAATGAATATAAGTCTCTAGAACTGAGGAAAAACTTGATGAAACTTGACGTGAACATAAATCTTAAGAAAATACGATGGAATATGGTGAACATAGATCTAAAGAAATTTGAAGTGAATATAAATCTTAAGAAATTATGAAGAAAACGAAGTAAACATAAATCTTAGAAACTGATGATATTTAGTGAATATAAGTGTTTAGAAAATGATGAAATTTGAAATGAAGTATCGTCTCTAGAAAATTTGAGGAAAACTCGATGAAACATGACGTGAACATAAATCTTAAGAAAACTGATGGTTCAAGTAAACATAGATAAGAAATTTGAAGTGAATATAAATCTTAAGAAATTCTGAAGAAATACGGAGTGAACACAAATCATAAGAAAATCTGATGAAATTTGAAGTGAATATAAGTCTTTAGAAAATGTGATAAAATTTGAAATGAACATAAGTCTCTAGAAAATTTGAGGAAAACCTTATGAAACTGGACGTGAACATAAATCATAAAAAACAATATGATGGAATCAAGTGACATATATGAAATTGAGTGAATATAAATCTTAAGAAATTTCAAGAGGTACGACGTGAACATAAATCATAATAAATATGATGATATTTGAAGTGAATATACGTGTCTAGAAAATGTGATGAAATTGGAAATGAATATAAGTCTCTACAAAATTTGAGGAAAACCTGATGAAACAGGAATTAAACATAAATCTTAAGAAAATAAGATGGAATCTCAAGTGAACATAGATTTAAAGAAATTTGAAGTGAATATAAATCTAAAGAAATTATGAAGAAATATGAAATGAACCTAAATCTTAAGAAATGTGATGATATTTAAAGTGAATATAAGTCTTTAGAAAGTGTGATGAAATTTGTAATGAATATAAGTCTCTAGAATCTGTGAAAAACTTGATGAAACTTGACGTGAACATAAATCTTAAGAAAATACGATGGAATATGAAGTGAACATAGATCTAAAGAAATTTGAAGTGAATATAAATCTTAAGAAATTCTGAAGAAATACAAAGTGAACATAAATCTTTAGAAATCTGATGATATTTAAAGTGAATATAAGTCTTTAGAAAATGTGATGAAATTTGAAATGAATATAAGTCTCTAAAAAATTCGAGGAAAACCTGATAAAACTTGACGTGAACATAAATCTTAAGAAAATCTGATGGGTTCTGAAGTGAACATAGATATGTACAAATTTGAAGTGAATATAAATCTTAAGAAATTCTGAATAAATACAGAGTGAACACAAATCTTAAGAAAATCTGATGAAATTTGAAGTGAATATAAGTCTTTAGAAAATGTGATAAAATTTTAAATGAGCATAAGTGTCTGGAAAATTTGAGGAAAACCTTATGAAACTGGACGTGAACATAAATCATAAAAACAATATGATGGAATCTGAAGTGGACATAGATATGTAGAAAATTGAGGTGAATATAAATCTTAAGAAATTTTGAAGAGGTACGACGTGAACATAAATCATAATAAATATGATGATATTTGAAGTGAATAAGTGTTCAGAAAATGTGATGAAATTGGAAATGAATATAAGTCTCTACAAAATTTGAGGAAAACCTGATGAAACAGGAATTAAACATAAATCTTAAGAAAATAAGATGGAATCTCAAGTGAACATAGATTTAAAGAAATTTGAAGTGAATATAAATCTAAAGAAATTCTGAAGAAATATGAAATGAACCTAAATCTTAAGATATGTGATGATATTTAAAGTGAATATAAGTCTTTAGAAAGTGTGATGAAATTTGAAATGAATATAAGTCTCTAGAATGTGGAAAACTTGATGAAACTTGACGTGAACATAAATCTTAAGAAAATACGATGGAATATGAAGTGAACATAGATCTAAAGAAATTTGGTGAATATAAATCTTAAGAAATTATGAAGAAATAATGGTAAACATAAATCTTTAGAAACTGATGATATTTGAAGTGAATATAAGTGTTTAGAAAATGATGAAATTTGAAATGAATATCGTCTCTAGAAAATTTGAGGAAACCTGATGAAACATGACGAACATAAATCTTAAGAAAACTGATGGGTTCTCAAGTAAACATAGATATGTACAAATTTGAAGTGAATATAAATCTTAAGAAATTCAAGAAATACGGAGGAACACAAATCATAAGAAAACTGATGAAATTGAAGTGAATATAAGTCTTAGAAATGTGATAAAATTTGAAATGAACATAAGTCTCTAGAAAATTTAAGGAAAACCTTATGAACCGGACGTGAACATAAATCATAAAAAATATGATGGAATTGGTGACATAGATATGTAGAAAATTGAGGTGAATATAAATCTTAAGAAATTTTGAAGAGGTACACGTGAACATAAATCATAATAAATATGATGATATTTGAAGTGAATATAATGTCTAGAAATGTGATGAAATTGGAAATGAATATAAGTCTCTAAAATTTGAGGAAAACCGATGAAACAGAATTAAACATAAATCTTAAGAAAATAAGATGGAATCTCAATGAACATAGATTTAAAGAAATTTGAAGTGAATATAAATCTAAAGAAATTCAAGAAATATGAAATGAACCTAAATCTTAAGATATGTGATGATATTTAAAGTGAATATAAGTCTTTAGAAAGTGTGATGAAATTTGTAATGAATATAAGTCTCAGAATCAGAAAACTTGATGAAACTTGACGTGAACATAAATCTTAAGAAAATACGATGGAATATGAAGTGAACATAGATCTAAAGAAATTGAAGTGAATATAAATCTTAAGAAATTATGAAGAAATTTAAGAAACATAAATCTTTAGAAATGATGATATTTGAAGTGAATATAAGTGTTTAGAAAACTGATGAAATACGAAATGAGTATCGTCTCTAGAAAATTTGAGGAAAACTCGATGAAACTTGACGTGAACATAAATCTTAAGAAAATGATGGTTCAAGTAAACATAGATATGTAGAAATTTGAAGTGAATATAAATCTTAAGAAATTCAAGAAATACAGAGGGAACACAAATCTTAAGAAAATCATGAAATTTGAAGTGAATATAAGTCTTAGAAATGTGATAAAATTTTAAATGACCATAAGTGTCTGAAAATTTGAGGAAAACCTTATGAAACTGACGTGAACATAAATCATAAAAAAATATGATGGAATCTGTACATAGATATGTAAAAATTTGAGGTGAATATAAATCTTAAATTTTTTTGAAGAAGTACGACGTGAGCATAACTCTTAATAAATATGATGATCTTTGAAGTGAATATACGTCTCTAGAAAAAGTGGTGAAATTGGAAATGAATATAAGTCTCTACAAAATTTGAGGAAAACCTGATGAAACAGGGAATTAAACATAAATCTTAAGAAAATAAGATGGAATCTCAAGTGAACATAGATTTAAAGAAATTTGAAGTGAATATAATTCTAAAGAAATTCTGAAGAAATATGAAATGAACCTAAATCTTAAGAAATGTGATGATATTTAAAGTGAATATAAGTCTTTAGAAAGTGTGATGAAATTTGTAATGAATATAAGTCTCTAGAATCTGTGAAAAACTTGATGAAACTTGACGTGAACATAAATCTTAAGAAAATACGATGGAATATGAAGTGAACATAGATCTAAAGAAATTTGAAGTGAATATAAATCTTAAGAAATTATGAAGAAATACGAAGTAAACATAAATCTTTAGAAATCTGATGATATTTGAAGTGAATATAAGTGTTTAGAAAATCTGATGAAATACGAAATGAGTATCAGTCTCTAGAAAATTTGAGGAAAACCTGATGAAACTTGACGTGAACATAAATCTTAAGAAAATTTTATGTATTCTGAAGAGAACATAGACATATAGACATTTGGAGTGAATATAAATCTTAAGAAATTCTGAAGAAATATGTAGTGCACTCAAATCTTAAGAAATATGATGATATTTAAAGTGAATATGAAGAAATTATGAAGAAATATGAAGTAAACACAAATCTTGAGAAAATTTGATGATATTTGAAGTGAATATAAGTTTTAAGAAAATGTGATGAAATTGTAAATGAACATAAGTGTCTAGAAAATTTATGGATAACCTGATGAAACTTGACGTGAACATAAATTTTAAGAAAATAGGATGGAATCATGAACATAGATCTTAAGAAATTTCAAGATATACAAGTGAACATAAATCTTAAGAAACATGATGATATTTAAAGTGATTATAAGTCTTAGACAATGATGAAATTTGAAAAGAATATGAGTCTCTAGAAAATTGAGGAAAACCGTGAAACTTGAAGTGAACATAAATCTTAAGAAAATACGATGGAATCAAGTGAAAATAGATCCGAAGAAATTTGAAGTGAATATAAATCTTAAGAAAAACTGAAGAAATACTAAGTGAACAGAAATCTTAAGAAATCTGATGATTTCTAAAGTGAATATAAGTCTTAAGAAAATTTGATGAAATTTGAAATGAATATAAATCTCTAGAAAATTTAAGAAAACCTCGATGAAACTTCACATGAACATAAATCTTAAAAAAATATGATTGTCTCTAAGTGAACATTGGAATGTAAATATGAAGTGAATATAAATCTTAAGGAACTTTGAAGAAATAAAAAGTGGCCATAAATCTTAAGAAATCTGATGATATTTAGAGTGAATATAAGTCTTTAAAAAATGTGATGAAATTTGAAATGAACATAAGTCTCTAGAAAATTTGAGGAAAACCATATGAAACTTGACGTGAACATAAATCTTAAGAAAATCTGATGGATTCTGAAGTGAACATAGATATTTAAACATTTGAAGTGAATATAAATCTTAAGAAATTCTGAAGAAATACGGAGTGAACACAAATCTTAAGAAAATCTAATATAATTTGATGTGAATATAAGTCTTTAGAAAATGTGATAAAATTTTAAATGAACATAAGTCTCTAGAAAATTTGAGGAAAACCTTATGAAACTGGGCGTGAACATAAATCATAAAAAAATATGATGGAATCTGAAGTAGACATAGATATGTAGATATTTGAGGTGAATATAAATCTTAAGAAATGTTGAAGAAGTACGACGTGAACATAAATCTTAATAAATATGATGATATTTGAAGTGAATATAAGTCTTTAGAAAATGTGATGAAGTTTGAAATGAATATAAGTCTCTAGAAAATTTGAGGAAAACCTGATGAAACTTGACTTGAACATAAATCTTAAGAAAATCTGATGGGTCCTGAAGTGAACATAGATATTTATAAATTTGAAGTGAATATAAATCTTAAGAAATTCTGAAGAAATACAGAGTGAACACGAATCTTAAGATAATCTGAAGTGAATATAGGTCTTAAAAAATTAGATGAAATTTGAAGTGAATATAAGTCTTTAGAAAATATGGTTAAAATTGAACTGAATACAAGTCTCTAAAACTGTGAATTTGAAGTGAATATAAGTCTTCAGAAAATCTGATGAAATTTGAAGTGAGTATAAGTCTTAAGAAAATCTGGTGAAATTTGAAGTGAATATAAGTCTTTAGAAAATCAGATGAAATTTTAAGTGAATATAAGTCTTCGTGAACCGTCAAAGTGGTGAATATAAGTCTCGAAAATTAGATGAAATTTGAAGTGAATATAAGTCTTCAGAAAATTAGATGATATTTGAAGTGAATATAAGTCTTCAGAAAATTTGTTCAAATTTGAAGTGAATATAAGTCCTCAAAAAATCTGATGAAATTTGAAGTGAATATAAATCTTCACAAAACTGTGAAACATGAAGAATATAAGTCTTCGAAAATCTATGAAATTTGAAGTGAATATAAGTTCTAAAATCTAGTGAAACATGAAGTGAATATAAGTCTCTCGAAAATTAGATGAAATTGAAGTGAATATAAGTCTTCAAAATCGTGAAACTGAAGTGAATATATGTCTTCTAAAATTAGATGAAATTTGATGAATACAAGTCTTCAAAAATCATGAATTTTGAAATGAAATATAAGTCTTTAGAAAATGATGAAACTGAAGTGAATATAAGTTTCGTAAAATGATGAAATTTGACGTGAATATAAGTCTTCCAAAATTAGATGAAATTTGAAGTGAATATAAGTCTTTAAAATTTGGTGAAACTGAAGTGAATATAAGTCTCAAGAAATTAGATGAAATTTGAAGTGAATATAAGTCCTAAAATTTGGTGAAACTTGAAATGAAATATGTCTTCGAAAATTAGATGAAATTTGAATTGAATATAAGTCTCTAAAATATGGTTAAATTGAAGTGAATACAAGTCTTCTAAAATCAAGAATTTGAAGTGAATATAAATCTTAGAAATTCAAGAAATACTAAGTGAAAATAAATCTTAAGAAATTTGATGGAATTTGAAATGAACATAAGTCTCTAGAAAATTTGAGGAAAACCTGATAAAACTTGACGTGAACATAAATCTTAAGAAAATAGGATGGAATCTAAAGTGAACATAGATTTGAAGAAATTTGAAGTGAATATAAATCTTAAGAAATTCTGAAGATATATGAAGTGAACATAAATATTAAGAAATCGATAATATTTGAAGTGAAAGTAAGTGTTTTGAAAATGTGATGAATTTGAAATGAATATAAATCTCTAGAAAATTTGAGGAAAACCGAAGAAACGTGGACGTGAACATAAATCTTAAGAAAATACGATGGAATCAAGGAACATAGATCCAAGAAATTTGAAGTGAATATAAATCTTAAGAAATTATGAAGAAATACGGTGAACGAAGTCTTAAGAAATCGATGTAATTTGAAATTAACATAAGTCTCTAGAAAAATTGATGAAAACCCGATGAAGTCACGGAACATAAATCTTTAAAAGTATGATTGAATCAAGTGAACATTGATATGTAGAAATTTGAAGTGAATATAAACTTAAGAAATTTAGAAGAATACGAGTGAATATAAGTTTGATGATATTTAAAGTGAGTATAAGTCTTTAGAAAATGTGATGAAATTTGTAATGAATAAAAGTCTCTAGAAAATTTGGGGAAAACCGATGAAACATGACGTGAACATAAATCATAAGAAATCATGATATTTGAAGTTTTTATAAGTCTTTAGAAAATGTGATGAAATTTGAAATGAACATAAGTCTCTAGAAAATTTGAGGAAAACCCATGATACTTGACGTGAACATAAATCTTGAGAAAATATGATGGATTTTGAAGTGAACATAGATATGTATAAATTTGAAGTGAATATAAATGTTAAGAAATTCAAAAGAAATACAGAGAACACAAATCTTAAAAATTTGATGATATTTGAATGAATATATGTCTTAAGAAATGTGAAGAAATTTGAAATGAATATAAGTTTCTAGAAAATTTTAGGAAATCTATGAAGCTTGACGTGAACATAATTTAAAAATACGATGGAATCAAGTGAATGGATATAGAAATTTGAAGTGAATATAAACTTAAGAAACAAGAAAACAAGTGAACATAAATCTTAAGAACTGATGATATTTGTTGTGAATATAAGTCTTTAGAAAATGTGATGAAAATTTGAAATGAACATAAGTCTCTATAATCAACAAAGCAATAAGCAATAGCCTCATCATTTGAGCCGCTTTTTTCTTTTCATGAAAGTTTGTTCTTTCAAGGTCGACATCGCATTTAGAAAATCCCAACATTTGTCTTTCACAAAAAGAAAACCAGGTCTTCAATCAAAAAGCCCGTGATCTTCTCAAAAGAAATCTCAAGATTATATCCAAGAAAATAGAAACTCATTTTGAGTTCTCGTTTTTCATTGTCTCTTATTCACAAGGCAATAATCAACAAAATCTTTCAAAGATTTACCTGTTATAGTTATCACTTTACGATAATGGTAATATCACGAAACTCATCTCGAATCATTTCCATCGCCTCGTTATTCACAAGGTCAATACGCAGAATTTTCTCAAAAGATTTACCTTGTTATAGTTATCATCACCGATAATTGTAATATCTTTAGAATTCATTACCATAAACTATCACAATGCCGATAATTGATAATATCATTTTCACTTACCTTAAACGTTGTCACGATGTGTGTATTAACTCTTAATTTTCCAAAGCAAATGTATGTTCACATGTTTTGTGAATCTTTTTCCCAACATATTGCATGTTTCCCAACAAATAGGATCCTTCTCAAACAGATCGAGTCATCCTCACAAGTTTTTTCCACCATGTCATTTCTTTGATATGATCCGTTTAAACTTTTACAATCATTTTGCATCATCCGCATTTTTGGTATCTTAGGTCCAAAATTTATGATATGATATTTGTCTCTTTACACCTATCAAAACGAAGATATTCATCTTCATCTCTCGTGAAAGAAACTTCAATGTGGCATCTCACATACCCCAATTTTGACCTAATATACCTTACATTTGCATCATTTGCATAACTAACAATGTACATCATTAATCGGTGTAACTTTCACAGTCAACATTAGGGTTTCATCAGATTTTCATCCGATTCAAGAGGCAACCAATTAGGGTTTGAGTTTTACTCACCTCATTTGATCTATCTTGATCAAATCATCACCTTCAATCCTCTCGATATCCATTTTTCTCATTGATCAATCGAGGATCGACCAATTAGGTTTTGATCGCATGAGTTTTGAGCAAGAAATGACTTTTGATAGAGATTGGTTATCATATCTTAGATACAACATCTTGACCTAATTTCGGATTCAAACATCACGAAGTTCACTGCTTCATCAACAATTTCAAACATCTCATGAAAATTCATCTCACGTGTAAAAGTCAAACTTTGACTTTGGTCAAATTTTTCAAAACAAAACTTTTTCAATCATCAAAATACTTCAAATGATCCATCATGATCATAAAAATCAAAGAATTTGAAAAGTCAACAAAAGTCAAAGTTTCAACACTTAGAAAATTTCAGTGTTAAAATTTCTTATTTTTCCAAACTTCATGCCATTTTTTCACCTAGTTCCATTTTGAATTGGAAAACTCAAAACATGAAAGTTGTAGCTCTGAAACAAGCTTTCCAAAATGTCCAAGAACTCTCAAATCCATGGAGTCTAGCTATACTTTTGAAATTGAAACATAAGGCTCCATGAACATGATTTTCAAGGTCAAAACTTCAAATTATAGGTCATTTTGAGATTTCTTCATCTAGAAGCATTGCCACCTTGCCAATTAAGCTTAGAGCTGATAAATATCAGCTAGATATAATTGAGATGAGATAAGATCAATTGGAAGATTTTCACACATGGTAAAAAGAGGAAACTTCCTTTTACTTTTGAAAAGTCATTCTTACCCCTTAAAGCAACCTTGAATTTCCAATTGCCATGTACTCTGCCTAACATTTTCGTAACCATGGCCTATAAATAGATCACAATTTCAAGTTCAAATCACACCAGTATTCCAAGACATACTTTCCTTCCACTTTCTCCAATTTCTCAAATCATAGTTCAAATGAGAGAAAACTGCAATTTTGAGAATTAGTCTAGGGAAAGCCAGAAGTCAAACACATTTCATAAGTTTAAACTAGACTGCTTTGAATTAATGTTCCAAATCCAAACATCATTCATCTGATCCAAATCAACAACTAACATAAACCACGAACAATCATCTTTTACTGATTCAAGAGAAGACCATCCCTATAGCTTCTACATAGGCCGATGATGCTACACCAATCCTAAAACCAATTGAACACTCAATCATCTTCTTCGATTTCAACTTGAACAGTTAGAACTTAACTTGGTTATCATGATTCTTTTCACTTAAGTGAAAAACTCTGGCCAATCTCTTCGCACCTATCACGATCATAAGCCCTCAAAAAATCAAAGAATCATCAACTATGCATCATTTAATTTGAAATCTTAGTTTTAGGGTTCTTCGTGATTCCGAAATTCAAACGTGTGACTAAAAATAAATGCATTAACAACATCTTCGTATTCCTTGTGAAAATCGAGCAACTTTCATGTTTATTTCATTTAATTTCATTGAGAAACGAAGATTGTAGCTTGAATTGAAAACTGAGGATCGATGGAGACGAAGAACACCGCCGCTTCTTGAGTTTGAAAATTCAAAATTCCAATATCTTGTTTACACGTGTTTTGATCCATAAACACAAACGCTGCTTGTCCCAAAGGGTAGCTAGCTTGCCCGTAGTGCTTTGTGCCACGAGCCATCCCAATGGTCATGAGTTCAACTTCCACAAGACCATTCTTTTAAAACTTTCATATTTTTTCATGTTTTTTCACAAACTTTCACATTTTTTAACCAATCAAACTCCTCATTTTGAGGTGATTTTTGGACACTTGTCAATAAATGTATCTATTTTATGATAGCAAAAATTTTTAAAAATCGCTATCCGATTATATTTTAATCGAGCGAAAACGACGCTCGAGCACTTTTCAAAACACTTTAAAAGGTGAATTTTCAAGTTTTCGACCATTCTTTTCAAAACTTCTCATAAATGAACCTCACATTTCAAAACATTTTCAAAATCATTTTTCAAAACTTTTATCAAACTTGCATCTTTTACCATGATCGGTCCGATTTACGATAAAATCAAACGCTTTTCTCAATTTAATCGATCACGGGCCTCCCTTACTAAGTCCCAACTTTTATGTACATATTCAATTTTTCTGTACATACCAAATATCATTGTTAATATTCAAACATAAACAAATTTCTTTCGCTTTGTTTTCATTCGCTTGTTTATACATCGAATCCATTGGTTCTAGGAGAAGAATTATCTCGATGAAACTTTTAAACCAATGGGCCTCCTCACTGTAAGTCCCATAACATTCTTTTATGTACATAATATTTCTTTACATATCAAACTTTCTTCAAATACATACAAATTTTTGTCCTACATAACAAATATTTTTATACTCAAGTATGTATAAACTTCGATCGCTTGTTTTCACTTCACTGTATACACAAATCAAACATTCTTTTATGTATATATATTTTCTTTGTACATATCAAATTTTTTAATATACATACAAATCTTTGTCCGTATATAACAGACATTTTCACGATAAACTTCGATCGCTTGTTTCCGCTTCATCCGTATATATAATCGAATACCATTGATATTAAAAGGAGCATTATTCCTCGTGAAATCGCTTAAATCAATGGGCCACCCATGTGTAAGTCCCAACCTCATATGTACATCCACATCTCTCTCTCAGACATAAATACTGCTCGTACATATTTACTCCTTGTACACAATTCAAACTTGTAAATAATCAAGTCGCTGCTTTAAACGCTCGCTTCACGTACACTTGTTTATATTTCCTTCATAAACTCTTGTAAATAAACATCATGCATCTGTTTATATTTCCTTCATAAACTCCTGTGAATACATATCACACACACACACACTTGTTTATACAACTGCCTAATTATAACATAACAATTAGTCTAACCAATAGGTTCTACAGCTGTAGCCTCCGTGGCTTTATACAAGATAATTCATCCTCGCATGAATTTAGCCTCCGCTGGCTTTATACAAGATAACTCTCCCACGTAGTTTAGCCTCTTAGGCTTCATAAGAAAACTCATTCATCTCAGTTTAGCCTCCGCTTAGGCTTCATATAAGACAACACTCTCGATGAGTCACCTTCGCTTCGCTCAAAAGAACTCCTCGTTGAGTTTAGCTCTCTCATACAATGAAAGAGACCATAAAATATCTTAACGCCTCCTATTGGGCTTACAATACAAAGAATCACCCGCTAGGATAGAACCCGAGAGTATAATTTCCTGAAATTGCTCTTCATTCCAAAAGGATGGTTTCTGAAACCTTTTAAGACAAAGCCACCCATACCCTATAGCTTCCTCGAGCTTCATACAAGGACCCTCATGACCTCGAATGCCTCCTCTAACAATACAAGGACCCATGGGCTTCTTAAAATCATCCCTTTAATCCAATCAATTTCTCCCGAGATTTAGACATCTATCATCTCTATGGAAGAAGTATCTCATCTATCACATCACATACAACAAAAACTTTTCAAACCTTTTCAAACTATTTTCAAACAAAACATCTCTTAATTGTAAGTGGTAACGCTTGATACTCAAGCAAAACACCTAATGCTTACGCTAAAAGATTTCAATCATTTTTAAACATCTTTCTTAAACATGTAAGGGTAACGCTTGTACACTCAAGCAAAACACCTATAACTTACGATGAAAGATTTCAATCAAACTTTAAAATGTATGTGAGGAAATAGATTAGATACATTTTCATTAAGATGACATTTGTCCGTGTCTCTACTAATATCCCGCTTGCTTTCCACTAAGCATATGGAACTACGATTGCTCGACTTTCTCAACATCCTTTGAGAATACGAGGCACAAGGTATCATCCTCACGAGCAAATTTCTTTCCCTCGCACTAAATAAACCATAGATCCCAGATCCGAGCCAAATGCTCTGATTCCCACTAGATATGTATGCGAAGATCCACGATCTATGGCACAATAATAACAAACAATAGATCCCACATAAGCTATCCTTCTTAAAATCCCAAAGGAGAAACTTTCCCAATCATAGAAATAGCAATTAAAACACACAAACATATCAAACATATTCATATATAAAGCTATAGATAACTATATATATTTAGGGTGCTCCATCTATTCCCTTTATATAACAATCCCCTTACTCAGATCTCCCAATGCGTAAGGCCTAGTTTGCGCTTAGTCACACGCATATCAAAATCAATTGAGGGTATTAACACTTTTCCCATTTTCATAATCATTAAATCATCTTTCTTGTGTTGAAAATAATAAATCTTGATGCTCATGCATCTTTATAAACAAATCAAAGAGTAAATCGTTTGCCGTAGAATCAATTCATATTCGAATCCTCAGCACCACCAATAGAAAAATAGCGACTACTGGGAGTACGAAACTTTGATTAAAAATATGAATCAAGAGCACCAAGTTTTTTGTTTTCAAAAAGAAAAGAAAGGGATAAGCATCAGATATGCATATGTCTGCTTTATTTATTGTGTGTTTTCGATTTCATCCGATGGAAAGAAATCCTAACCCTGATTTAAGAAACATTTTAAGATCTAGGTAGGTATTAATAATGTGAGAAGTCTCAATGCTACGGTTAATATCTCTCAATGGAGGTTGTCTGGGGTATTAGTGTTTAGCAAGTCATTTGCGACATTTTTATTTCAAGGAACTTACGGTCGAGTGGGTCAGAACACATAACCCATCCCGCCATTTAGGATGCGTAGATTATTCTGTGTGTTTAGAGTAATTTCATGCGAGACTACGATCAGCGTAGTTTCTCTTGAAAATATTATTGGACCATCGAGTATTCAACAAACCGATAATATTTCAAAGAGGAGGTTTGAGCCTGACATCGTGAGAACCGCTTTTATGATGAATAAGCCCTGAACTTAACCACGTTGATTCTTATCGTTGGCTTCATGCTCGTGACTTTAACGCCACCATGTGTATAACTACTAATCATGTTCCGTATTCATGCATTCATTCATTCAAAAACAACTTCATTTCTCTTCCATTTCCAAAGAATTTAGAGATTTTTCTTTGTAATATTTTAGGTTAGAGTGATGGACGCCGAGGAAGATTCACCAAGAGGTACAGCTTTAGAATTCTCGATGAAAAGTTGAGAAAGCATCATTGGTGAAGATCCCCTGATTTCGTAAAACGAATGGAACTCTTTTAACTCTTCCGAACACTAACGTTGATGAAGAACTTCTCAAAACTTTCGCTCGCCCACGATCCGCCCATCGTTGTTTCACTTTCCTCGACACGCTTGATGCCTACTTTGGAAGAGTACGCAGATATCCTAGGTATCTCAAGATTTAATAAAGTGCCTTTCAATGGTTTGAAACCATTCCTGAAGTCACCAAATATTGCAACAATGACTCACTTAAAGAAATCGAGATGACAAAACCTAACTACCGTGAGGAAAACTCTTAGGAACTTCAAAGTTCCTAATGGAGAAGGCTCTAAATTCTCAGTAGTATGGTAGCCTTTGAAGCTATTTTAGCTTTACCTCTATGGATTGGTGTTGTTTCCAACGTCCCAAATTTCGATATACGCCATAAGGATCTTTCCGATTGGAACCTGCTCCCACCTACTTGGTGACACGTACGCCCATTCATCATAGGAATCGCCAAGGAGACGGAACTATTGTGTGTTGTAACCTATGTTTTTCAAATGGATTACCTCACACTTGCCTAAATCTCCTATATTCCGCGAAAATAAAGACGAGTGGCATTGGTCAAGAAGACTCATGTCTCTTACAAACGATTTATATCCATTGGTATACCTCGCGCACAATGAGATGGAAATCATCGAGTCAGGAGAATTTGCCAACGCATCTCCTCATCGTACAAAAGGAGGAATTAACTACAACCCATTCTTGACAAGACGTCAACTCAAATATTCAAGGCTCATGGAAAAGATGAGGAAATTTATCAAAGTATAACGCGATCAAGAAATTCATCAAAGAAAGAAAGGAACGTGAAGAATTGATGAATGATCCTCTTGCTCCCAACGAGTGGAAGAAATTCATTAAAGCTAAAAGTCGAGAAAGCCAACTAAAGCTCACTATGGGAAAGAAACCCGTCAAGTCGCATCAAGCCTTTAGATCTTCATCCGACGAAGACATTTAATTAGTTTAATTTAGTTTGTAATTATCATTTATTTTATCATCAGGTGAGCAATAAAAAAAAACAATATTGTTGTAATCTTCTTTCATTAATCAATAAATTTGTGATTTTCCATCCAAATATTTGCTGAAATATCTCTCTTTAGCATAAATTTTGAAATCTTTTCTTTACAATCATATTCATGCATCACTTTGCATTTAAGTCCTTGTCGAGTCCGACATTTGAACAGCTTGAACAGATAGGAAAATATCGCAGTGTCAAGGCTCTTAGAGTTTCTCGACCGCCGTCAGCCCAACTCGAACATACGATACAAGAGCAAAAAGAAGAAAAGTCATGGAAGGTTTTGAACAAGAGAACGTTGAACTCCGTGAGTACTCAGAATAACACTACAAGAAGAAGTGAGAGACTATCTTTGGTCAATTCACTGCCGCAACAAGAAAGTCAACAAGCAAAGACGAGCAACAAAACCAAGCAATACTTCAGAGGATACTACCTATTTTCAAATGCAAGAGTTCACCTTCGATGCCGTAAGTCATCCATGGGGCATGCCTTCAACTTTGGCATCGGATTTCGCCAACCGACTTCTCAAACAACCTCGCTGAAATACCTACTTTAAAAGAAAACTCACATTTACTCCGCAACGTGAGTAACTCTTCCACAAGTAACAATGACGGTTTCTCAACCGATCATGACGAACTCAAATTGTAGTGCACACTACCATGGACGAAGAAGTTCACCATACTCCCCAATAACACGAATTCACGTGGCTCGATGGAGAATCTCCAGAACAGCCCACAAAATGCAATGAGATAAAACAATTGAGGGAAAGAATTGTTTGAAAACGCCTGTGATCTTTGCTTAGTTCCTCACGTAAGATACCGCAAAATTCAAAGTCCCCGACTTTGAAAAATACAGAGGAAACTCCGCCATAAAGTCATCTCACGATGTATGAAAATGTCTACATACAACGAAGATCATCACTTGTTAATCCACTACTTCCAAGACAAATTTCACAAAGCCGGGTGGTACATGGATTAGACAACACGAGTATCCAAACATTCAATGACTTAGGTGAAGCTTTGTACAACAACAAGTTCAACTTGGATATGGCTCCCGATAGGATCAACTCGCCCATGTCTCGAAGGAAAGAGAGACATTCAAAGAGTATGCACAACGATGGAGGAAATTGCGCCCAAGTCAACCCGCCTTGGAAGAAAGAGATGACTAAGGTATTCTTGAATACTCGGCTCATTCTACTATTTAGCGAATGATCGCTAGCGCCCCGAGATTTCACGAGATGGTGAGTACGGAATGCGATTGAAGAAGGGGTTCGAATCGACGCCTAACCAAGGAAGGTGATCTTCTAGTGGAACTAAAAGATTGGAACCGCTTGGGAAAATAACATGACATAGGAATGGTATCCCGAGGGAACCGCGTAAGAATGTCATTCAACAACGACAGTAACGCGCCAAGCACCCGTCAACACAAATTAAATACGTGAATTGCCCGCACCCAACAAAATCAACAAACTCCACAACACAATGCTCGCATCAAATCAAAACCAGACGGGTTACGCACTGACCACCCAATTCACGACGACACGTAACTTTACTCCCGCGCTAATAGAAAAGAATCGACATGCATAAGGTCACCACCTCCGTTCCCAAAAATTACCATGGTGGTACAAAGACGATCTTGCTCTTTTCACCAAGGGCACCAGCCATGACCTGAGCATCAGACATGCATTAAAGGTCAAGTACGTAGATTAGTAAGATTTAATCTTCTTCTTCCTAAATACAAGTCCGAACGCAAGCCAATCCGCTCCAACCACAATGGACACTAAAGGAGTTTGATATCGAGAACATGTGACAGTACCTTGTCACATACGTAACCTCGTCAGAGAAACTTGTACATCTCCATGAACATACAAGACAATGATCACCTTCACTACACAATTACGCAGCTACATATCTGCTCCAAAGATATTCAAGGATGTACTACCATAAAAGGTATATTCAATGTTGTTAGATATCGGGACTTACATCTATAGAAACAGAGATGACCATGACGAAATACAAGAGGGCATTTTCCGCACGAGCTTTTAGTCTCGAGATATCAACTCGAAACCTCAAGTAAACGTTATCATCCCTTGTTTCAACATACCCAAACATGTGGAGATTGAATGCAGCCCAAGACCCCGTAGTCTCCTTGGTGATTTGCTTACCGATCTTGTTCCATGTTCTACCAAAGCAATTCCTTACCAATACAATGCAACCTCGATAGAGGATGGGAAGGAGAAACCCATGCCTACTCTTCCATTAATGTCAATATACAGAATCGGACGAGTAACACGGATGATTAGTACACACTCCGCTACCACCAAGACCGGCAGCTCATGTCCCACAAACCAGTTAACATATCTTCCGAGAATCCCGCAACGATTCCGCCAGTTAACCCAAGCACAAATATTGGTCCTCCGATAGAGCCAACGCCAACGCAGACTTTGATGAGATACAAGTTAATCAAAAGAGCGAATACCGAGTCATGGATCACCGATGCACTCCTTCCAAGATTTCAATATTGTCTCTACTCCTAAACTCAAGCTCATCGAGAAGCTTTAATGAAGGTACTAGACCAAGCCTATGTAGACCATGATGTAACCTGCACTGGCTGAGGTATTGTCAACATAATGTACCATGTTAATCTAAGTTTCAAAGGATTTGAGGAACTTCGCAGGAAGGGAAAGATCACAATTTGCCTTACACACATCTGATGATTTGCCATCGATTTCCGTCCAATGTATTGGTAGATACCGTTCATCTTTAAACGTAATGTCAAGACGACATCGCCGCTTGGCTTACAAAGGACACCAATGAAGTTCAATGACATAAGAAGAGCTTTCATGGATCAAAGAAGTCGCTTATTGGGAAGTAGATCTACCAATGACAATTGGTCCGCACACTTTCCAAATTACTTTCCAAGTCATACGTACTAACCGCTACGCTGTTCACTAGGAACCTTGGATCCACGAGGCGTGAGCTAATTTCTACTCCATCGAAATTAAAATTCACAAGAACGGAAAGTTGGTGACCATCATGGTGAACAAGTTACTAAGTCATTTGTCCGCTTCATCAACATGACATGAAGGAACACATCTCCCTAATATCTGCTAAGATGAATCTACCACAAAAAGATCATCTATCTCTTCAGATAAAGAAGCGACACGATGGTGAAAGACTCAATGTCAAGGATGGGACATGTAATCAAACCGTCAAGAACGAAACAAAGTTTGGGTTCACACCAGATTTCCAAGGACAAGCAAGAGGAAGCATCATTCCAACCAAGAGCTGGGTTTTAAACCCCGCTCTCCAAGAGGTTGTCACCATTGAAGAGGATGAAAAGGATCCTCTCGAATCAAGTGGAGCACTTATTTAAACAATGAATACGTGACTCAAAAGGAATCAGACGCACGACGATCAATTCAAAGATGTCCTCGCAGAACATGAAAATCCACCCGCCTCGCAAGTTTGGGATACCCTGGGAGAACCAAGCGGTAAATTTGACTACATGGTAAAGTATAACGCACTGCAAAGCTCAAGAATCGAAGATATCCAACCCACAGATGGGGTGATTCTTTTGATTATCCTAGTCAATCGATATACTGCCTCTCGCCTAATCACCAATCGAGGTCCGAATAAAGATCTCTCGCTTATACGCGTGGAATCTTCACTAAACCGGATCCGGATTATCACTACATCAACGTGATCAAGATCAAGAATACGACCTGGATACGAAATGGAAAGTGTCGACAACGAGTCTCTTCACTCAAGATTGAGGGTACATCCTCAGATTCAACACAAAGATCAATAGCACATATGTTGTATCCCATACTCCCGATCTATTCATCAAGCGGAAGAAGACTACTTTAGCAAGACGTAAAGGCAAAGTCCGTCCGTAGTCTTCAAAACCGTCAAACAACCAAAGTCTACTCAAGGGTTAAACCAAAAGAAAATTACTGTAGTACTCGATTTCCAAGGAGTTCGCTACCACTGGAAACCCGCTGAAGTTCGGACTAACGCCCTAGCTCTAAGTAGTTTATCTTTGCTTTTTGTTTTGAACTCTCACTTGCCCAAAGTGTAGAGATGTTTTATAGGTTTAGCTTTTAATAATCTCTTGTCTTGCCCAAGACAAATGATCAGTATTTTAGGCCTCGTTTCAAGTGTGAATTATAAATAAAGCAAGGTTGTTTTGATTCCACTTTGTGTTTATTTTTCATTTTACCTTCTCGAAATGATAATCCTAAAAACACAATAAAACAAAAAATCTTCAAAAAAAGATATACATAATCAGCATACACACTTTCACATTAACTTTTTTAAAAAATGATGAAAAAGATTAATCGTATAAATCAAATATGCAGATTAAACAGATGGACAAATCCATTGAAAGTAATAACTCTATGCCTCTCCCAACTTTGAAATCCCCGTGAAGTCGCCGAGGAAGAAGTTGAAGAAGAGATCCCAGATGAAATTTCTAGACTGCTAAAGCACGAGGAAAGGATCATCTGAACTCTGGGTTCCTCTAAGACAAAAAGAAGTAAATATCGGAGCCACTGACAAAGAACGCCAAGAGCAAACCGATAAATCATCTCAAAGAATATGTTGATGTGTTCGCTATCCTATCAGACATGGCCAGATACCAAAGATCGTGGAGCATCACTTGCCATTAAAACCGTAATGTCCACCCGCCATAAAAATGAGAAGAGTTCACCCCGATATGGCGTAAAAATCAAAAGGAAGTTCAAAACAAATTTCGACGCAGTTTCCTGCCACTCAATATCCTCAATGGCTAGCCAACAAGTGCCCGCTCCAAGATGGGAAAGTCGAATGTGTTGATCAACGGATCCGAACAAAGCAAGTCCGAAGACGATTCTACTCCCCGCGATATTGACATGCTAGTGGATAACACCGCAAAATTCAACGCCTTTTCCTTCATGGACTTTCCTGTTACAATCGATCGAATGGCCTCAAGACATGGAGAAGACATCCTTCATCGCCGCGGGCACTTTTTGCTACAAAGTAATGTCGCTTGATTAAAGAATGCAGGCAACTTACCAAAGGGCAATGACTACTCTTTCACGACATGATGCACAAAGAGATCAAGTCTACGCGGACGACATGATAGCAAAGTCCTGATAATCAAGAAGAGCATATGACAATCTCTTAAAGTTGTTTCAACGACTAAGGAAATTTCATCTACCGAATCCTAACAAATGCACCTGGGGTAAGATCCGAAAACTCCTAGGTTTCATCGTCAATCAAAGAGGTATTGAAGTAGACCACAAAGTTAAGGCTATTCAAGAAATGCTCGCTACCATACATTTAAAAGCAAGTAAGAGGATTTCTGACGGTGAATTACATCTCCGTTATCTCCCAAATGATGCTACCACGGGCGATATTCAAACTTCTCCAAAATCAAGAGGTTGTGTGGATGTAAGATTGTCAAAAGGCTTTGATAAAGATCAAGGAATACCCGAACCACCAATACCGATCCCTCCAATAAGGAAGACCATTAATCATGTACCTTACTGCATTAGAAGAGTCCATGGTGCGATTGGACAACAAGATGAAACCGTAAGAGCATGCCATTTACTACCTAAGTAAAAAGTTCACGATTGTGAAACCTCGTTACTCCATGCTCGAGAAAACATGTCGCAGCGCTGGTGTGGGCTTAAAACGCCTCACAAGACATGATCAATCATACGACTTGGTTAATCTCCAAAATGGATCCGATCAAGCACGATTTGAGAAACCCGCCTTAACCGAGAATCGCCTGATGGCGATGCTATTATCTAGTATGACATTCAAGACTATGCTCAAAATGGTCAAAGGAAGCATTCTCGCCGATCACTTGCCATCACCGCTCAACGAATACCACTCTCAAATTTGAATTCCCGACGAGGATGTTATGTACTTAAAGATGAAAGATTTACGAACCGCTACACAAAGAAGGACCGTATCCGTAATCCGTGGGGCCTAATCTTGATGGAGCGTTAATGTCTTTGGCAATGGAATCAAGCGCCATCATCACCCTAAAGGTTCTCACATCCCATTTTCCGCCGATTGCTATTTGATTGCACCAACAACATCGCAATGGCTTAAGCTGCATGGGTATCAAGAAGCATCGACTTAAGGATCAAGATCCTTGATGATATATGAGACTCACCTTTGTGATCAATCAAATTAAAGACAAATATGAAACTCATCATCTTGGTCTAATCCTTACGTAGATTATGCAAGACGTTTGTTGACTTCAACAAAGTCAACCGCATCATATCCCCGATCAATCCAATGGCGCACCTTGGCAACTCTATCTTCCATGTTCAAAATCAACGATTGAATGATATGCCTAAGATCCCATCGACGCCTTGAAAGACTGCATATGTGTTCGCAAGCGGCGCTTTGATGATAAACCGTGGTTCCACGATATCAACGCTTCCTTCAAACACGAGAATACCCACTGCATCGCGCAAGATAAGAAAATCCTAAGGAGGCTCTCTCAAACTTCTTCCCCGAAGATGTGCTATACAAAAGAAACTTCGACATGGTTCTTCTCGTGACGCGCCGATGCATGAGGTTGCATACTCATCATGATGCACGAAGGGTCCTCTAACCCATTCAAATGGGCTTAATGTCCAAAAAATCTTGAGAGCAGGATACTATTGATAATGATGGAATCATTGCTGTAAACACGCCAAAAGATGTCACAAGTGCCGAGACTACGCAGATAAGATCCATGTGCCACCAACTCTACTCAACGTTTTCTCCGTGGCCTTCTCCATGTGGGCATTGACATGATCGGGATGATTGAACCAAAAGCTCCAACGGACATCGCTTCATTCTAGTGGCTATTGATTACTTCACCAAATGGTCAAGCAATGCCTTACCAACGCCACAAGACAAGTGGTGAGGTTCATCAAGAACAACCCTTATTTTACAATAATTCCAAGCAAGATCATTGCTGCATAATGGATCAAACATGAACAACAAAATGATGAAAGAACCGTGAGGAATTCAAGATCGAGCATCATAACTCATCTCCCTACGGCCAAAGATGAACAGCTGTGAAGGCGCCAACAAGAACATCAAGAAGATTGTCCGTAAAATGGTCATCACTACAAAGATCGCACAAATGTCGCCATTTGCTCGCATGGGTATCGTATCAAGACGTATCAACAGGGCAACCCCTTTCTCTGTATATGATGGAAGCAAAGGTTCCCATGAAGTCGAGATTCCTTCAATGAGAGTTCCTGCGAACCAAATCGTCGAATGGTGTCAAAGATACACTAACTAAACTTAATCGAAGAAAAGCACCGACCGCTCTGTGTCACGACAACTATATCAAAGAAGAATGAAGAAAGCTTTAGACAAAAGGTCCGACCGTGAATTCAGAAGTCCACTGCGGCTTAAAAAGATTCTCAGACAACCGTATTCTAGGGCAAATGGACCCTAATCACGAAGGCCCATACATCGTCAAAAGGAGCTTTTCAAGGCAAGGCGATGACTCACAACCATGGACGGTGATGAACTCCCGTGATCCCGTGAATGCTGATGCAACAAGAAATACTTTGTCTAATAAACAAAAGAATGCTTAAGTAAGTCTAAAACCCGAAAAAGGCGGCTTAGCAAAAAATGAGCGTCTCGGTGGATTGAAAACCCTAAAAGGCGATCCAGGCAAAAATTAGAGACAATAAATAGAAATTATCCGATAAATTGGAAACCCGAAAAGGCAATCTAGGCAAAAACAAGGATACAAAAAATGACAAAGTAATCCATCATTCCCAGATTTCACAAAGATTCTTCCATCAACGGATCTTCAATCAATTTTCAAGTGACAAGCACAATTGAATTCAAAGTTGATAGGGATAATAGTGTTATTTGCTTTCAATGTTGCCTTTTCCCAATAAATTATCATTTCCAACTTTGTAATAGTTCATGGAATCCCGCTGGCTAATTACCATTCTATTCAATAAAATTTGAGCCAGCCTTTGGTTTAATTCTCGCTTATTCTGCTTTTAAAATAAACTTTTATTTGAAAATCACTTTTTGAAACAAAAATGTTTTAAATGAATTTTTACTCAAAAATTTTAAAACAAAAAGCAAAATTTTCTTGAACTATGGACAGAAAAGAACTTCAACAGCTTTTCCATAAGAGTTTTAATTTCCAAAGATAAACGATTGCTACGAGAAGTCTTCTCAAAGCAGAATCATCAAAGGACGTATTCTTATCCAAAAAGAATTTCACAAGTTGCCAATAAAATACCTTTCTCGAAAGCATGCAACCCAAAATTCTTCATCGTTGAACGTTTGACCTTTGTCGCAATTTTCACTAAATATTTGTTCGAATCGTGACGTGGTCCTTTCCCAAATATCTCTTTAGTGTCTTTGTCAAAGTATTGTTAGCATGCATATAACATTCATGACATTCATAATAGCATCATTCATGCATTTTGCATTCCTTGAAATGTTTGCTTCCATATCATCGTTTAAATCACACTTACTCATGTAAGTACAAGTCTATCCTCAAGAGAGTATCTCCAAGCGGAAAAAGATACATTTTCTTTTTTTCCCCAGTATCTCAAACAGATACATCTTTTCTATCATGTTCCCAAATTGAGATCATCCTCATTTGGAACAATGTCTTGATTGACTTTCTTTTCCTGGGTTCGTTTCGGATAACCCTATCTATAATCAACAAAGCAATAAGCATCTCACGCCGCTTATTTTCAAGTTTGTTTTCTCAACAAGGTCGATCACGACTGCACGAGAAAATCCCAACATTTGTCTTTCACAAAAAGAAAACCTGTAATCACAATCAAAAAGCCCGTGATCTTCTCAAAAGAGAAATCCTTAAAGATTATATCCAAGAAAATAGGAACTCATTTTGAGTTCGGTTTCTTCATTGTCTATTATTCACAAGGTTAATCAACAAAATCTTTCAAAGATTTACCTTGTTATAGTTATCACTTGGTCGATAATTGGTAATATTTAAAACTCATCTCGAATCAATTTCCACATCGTCTGTTATTCACAAGGTCAATACGCAGAATTTTCTCAAAAGATTTACCTTGTTATAGTTATCATCACCGATAATTGGTATATTTAGAATTATTACTATAAACTATCACAATGTCGATAATTGATAATATCATTTTCACTTACCTTAAACGCTTGTCACGAGGTCGATTCCAGAAGGTAATTCTAATTTTCCAAAGCGAAACAGATGTTCACATGTTTTCAGTGAATCTCTTTTCCCCAAATAAACATATTGCATGTTTCCCAACAAATGTGATCTCTTTTCTCAAATGTATCGAAATATCCTCACAAGTTTTTTCCCACCATGTCATTTTTTGATACGATTCTGGTTAAACCTCATCATTTTGGTATCATCCGATTTTTGGCATCTTAGGTCCAAATTATGATTATGATATTTTTGTTCTTTACACTATCAAAACCAAGATA
>CM038795.1:197766797-197828455 GCA_021764765.1 Vicia sativa | reverse complement strand
TTGCCACTGGGAGCATGGGTAAATGTAGATATAAATCTCAGTATTTTCAAAGTGAGTTTATGAATATAAGTCTTTTGGTAAGTGTGATGAAATTTGAAACCCATATATAAAAAATGAAACAAGTAGAATCAAATCTTTCAAATTTTGAATCAAGTGGAAATAATAATGATTTAGTGTGTGGGAAAGAAAGCAAGGGAAATTTGAAATGAATAGAAGGCTGTTATAAAATCTGGGAATAAATTATGGAGAGTGGTTTAGAGTGGAATAAGCAGCCTCCTAAAAAAAAAATGAATGAAACCCAAAGTGTTTTAGAAAATTTGAGAAAACCCTTAGAACTTTGAATGGCAAATTGGAAAAACTGATTGATTCTAAAGTGAGAGACGGTGCAAGAAATTAAGGAATATGTTTCTTAGAAATGTGGAGCAAATTGAAATGAACCAAGGGGCCTTGAAAACCTGAGAAACCCAGAATGGAAAATGATCTCAAGTGGAAGTAAGAATAAATGAAATGGAAGTGGATTTGGTGGTCAAGTGTTTTTTTTAGAAAATGCGGGGACAATTTGAAATGAACAAGCCCCAAAAAATTTGTGAAATTCTGAAGAAACTTGACGGAATGGCAAATTCAAGAAAAAACTTCATGGGTTTTGGGCGGAATAGGTAAGGCAAGAAACTTCATGAATATAACAGGAAATTTGGAAACATAGAGTAATGCTAAACTTTAAAAGAAAAGTAAATTGAAGTGAATATATCCTTGTATTAAATTTTGAAGAAAAATAAGTGTTCACAGAAAATTAGAGAGGAAACCTTTAAGTGATGGAAGGGGTGCAAAAAGAGTAGAGTGAATTGAAGGTGAAATATAAAAAATTAGGAAATAAATAAGGAATTTTTAAATAGATTTTGGTGGCAAAGAACAGGTTTGAAGTGAAGAAATGAAGTGAATATGTGATGTTAACATGAACATAACCCAAGAAAGGATATGGAATTGCAGGAATCAGATGATGGGGCAAATGGGCTGGAAGGAAGGACAAACCAAATGTGAATTAGTGAAATAATTACAGGAATGGAACTAAATCTTTTGGGTACAAATGGGACATGAGGGTTCAAGGAACATAAGCTTGTATAAATTGAAATGAACCTGGCCTTTGGGGAACTGTGGAAAAACTTGAACCCTTCGAGACGGAAGTCACAAAATTTTGGTGAAAGGCCAGTGGGGCAAGAAGGAATAGATCCAAAGAAAAATTCTGGCGATATAAATTTGGGTGAAATACCAAGTGAATTTTATTCCTATTTGTGAAAATCTGCTTATAGTATTGGGTGAATAAGCAAGATAAAAAATTATAGAAATGCAATCAGAAATTTGAGGGAAAAACCCAGAAACTCATGAGTGAAACAAATTGTGTGAAGAAGCAGAAAATTTTATGGCCTTTGGAAAGCAAGAGCAGTGATTTGAGTGATTGAGGGCCCTTATGCACCTGGAAATAAGGAAATAGAACCCAAATCTTAAGATATGATGGCTTGTGCGAATATGGAAATTATGAAGAAATGAGGAAGTACACAAACTTGAGAATACCTGAGCGAGGCCTGTTATGTAATAGAGGCCTTTGATGAAATTGAAATGAACATAAGTGCCCAGAAAAAAAAAAACAGGGACGAAACTTGAATGAATGATAAACCTCAAAGAAAATGATTTATATATCAAACCCAAGTCTTAAGAAATGATGATATTCCATGACTATGTCTTAGAAAGATAAAACCTGAAATGAACAGAGTCTCTTAGAAAAACAGAAACCCAAGAAACAACCATGAACACTACAAACTTAGTTTCAATGAATAGAAGTGGAAATCAGACCCACAAAATAAGTGAATACAAATCTTAAGAAAACCCAAAGAAGTGAATAAGAATCTTAAGAAACTGATGAATCTAAAAAAATAAGTCTTAAGAAAAATTTGTGAAATTGAAATGAAACATAAATCTGAAGAAAACCTATGCAACTTCATGGGAACAGCAACTTAAAAAAAGATTGTATCTAAAGAACATCATAAAATGAAGTTTATAAAATCTAAAGAAATTTTGAAAGAAATAAAAAGTGGCCATAAATCTTGGAAACGATGATATATAGAGTGAATATAAGTCTCTAAAAAATGAAATTTGAAATGAATATAAGTCTCTAGAAAATTGGGAAACCATGGAAACCACATAAAACTTAAGAAAAATCCGATGGACCCTAAGAACATAGATATTTAAACATTTGATGAAACACAAATCTTAGAAAATATGATGAACAAACTCTTAAAATCTAAAGTATAAGTCTTTAGAAAATGTGATAAAACCCAAACATAAGTCTCTAGTAAATTTGAGAAAACTCTGGTTATGAAACTCAAGCGTGATAAATCATAAAAAAATATGATTTGAATCAAGTATGTATATTTTTTGAAATCTTAAGAAATTTTGAAGTACCTGAACAGCTTATTAAATATGATGATATGGTGAATATAAGTTTGAAAAATGAAGTTTCATGAAAGTCTCTAGAAAATTTGAGGAAACTCTAATGAAACTTGACATGATGACAAACTTAAGAAAACTGATGGCCTAACATAGAGTATGTACAACCTAGTGAATATAATCTTTAAGAAATTCAAGAAATATTTATGAACACAAATCAAAGAAAATCTGATGAAATTTGAAGTGAAAGCTTTAGAAAATGTGATAAAATTTGAAATAAACATGTCTCGAAAATTTGAGGAAAACCTATGAAACTGGACGTGAAACATAAATCATAAAAATATGATGGAATCAGAGGGACATAGATACGTAGAAATTTGAGTGAATATAAATCTTAAGAAATTTTAAGTAATGACGTGAATATAAATCATAATAAATATGATGATATTTGAAGTGAATATATTTGTTCAGAAAATGTGATGCAATTGAAATGAATATAAGTCTCTATAAAATTTTGAGGAAAACCTCATGGTGAATTAAACATAAATCTTAAGAAAATAAGATGGAATCTCAAGTGAACATAGATTTAAAGAAATTTGAAGTGAATATAAATCTAAAGAAATCTCAAGAAATATGAAATGAACTTAAGCAAATGGTTTTTAAAGTGAATTATAAGTCTTAGAAAGTGTGTGATGAAATTTGTAATGAATATAAGTCTCTAGAATGTGAAAAACTTGATGAACTTGACGTGAACATAAATCTTAAGAAAATACGATGTATTATGAAGTGAACATAGATCTAAAGAAATTTGAAGTGAATATAATCTTAAAGAAATTATGAAGAAATAATGATAAACATAAATCTTTAGAAATCTGGATGATATTTGAAGTGAATATGTTTAGAAAACTCGATGAAATACTTCTAAATGATATCAATTCTAGAAAATTTGAGGAAAACCGATGAAACTCGACGTGAACATAAATCTTAAGAAAAAACTATGGGTTCTCAAGTAAACATAGATATGTACAAATTTGAAGTGAATATAAATCTTAAGAAATTCTTAAATACAGAGAAACACAAATCTTAAGAAAACTGGATGAAATTTGAAGTGAATATGTTTTAGAAAATGTGATAAAATTTTAAACGAGCATAAGTGTCCTGAAAATTTGAGGAAAACCTTAATGAAACTGGACGGAAATAAATCATAAAAAATATGATGGAATCTTATATGTAAAAAGGTGAATATAACTAAAATCTTCAAGAAGCAATGATTTAATAGCATAAATCTTAATAAATATGATGATATTTCAAGTGAATATACGCCTCTAGTGGTGAAATTGGAAATGAATATAAGTCTACAAAATTTGAGGAAAACTCATGAAACAGAATTAAACATAAATCTTAAGAAAATAGATGGAATCTCAAGTGAACATAGATTTAAAGAAATTTGAAGTGAATATAAATCTAAAGAAATTATGAAGAAATATGAAATGAACCTAAATCTTAAGAAATGTGATGATATTTAAAGTGAATATAAGTCTTTAGAAAGTGTGGTGAAATTTAATGAATATAAGTCTCTAGAACTGGAAAAACTTGATGAAACTTGACGTGAACATAAATCTTAAGAAAATAAGATGGAATATGAAGTGAACATAGATCTAAAGAAATTTGAAGTGAATATAAATCTTAAGAAATTATGAAGAAATACTAAGTAAACATAAATCTTTAGAAATCTGATGATATTTGAAGTGAATATAAGTGTTTAGAAAATGATGAAATACGAAATGAGTATCTCTAGAAAATTTGAGGAAAAACCTCATGAAACATGACGTGAACATAAATCTTAAGAAAATCAATGGTTCAAGTAAACATAGATATGTACAAATTGAAGTGAATATAAATCTTAAGAAATTCAAGAAATACGAGTGAACACATATCATAAGAAAATCATGAAATTTGAAGAATATAAGTCTTAGAAAATGTGATAAAATTTGAAATGAATATAAGTCTCTAGAAAATTTGAGGAAAACCTTATGAAACCGACGGAACATAAATCATAAAACAATATGATGGAATCAAGTGGACATAGATATGTAGAAATTTGAGGTGAATATAAATCTTAAGAAATTTTAAGAGGTACTACGTGAACATAAATCAATAAATATGATGATATTTGAAGTGAATATACGTGTCTAGAAAATGTGATGAAATTGGAAATGAATATAAGTCTCTACAAAATTTGAGGAAAACCTGATGAAACAGGAATTAAACATAAATCTTAAGAAAATAAGATGGAATCTCAAGTGAACATAGATTTAAAGAAATTTGAAGTGAATATAAATCTAAAGAAATTCTGAAGAAATATGAAATGAACCTAAATCTTAAGATATGTGATGATATTTAAAGTGAATATAAGTCTTTAGAAAGTGTGGTGAAATTTGTAATGAATATAAGTCTCTAGAATCTGTGAAAAACTTGATGAAACTTGACGTGAACATAAATCTTAAGAAAATACGATGGAATATGAAGTGAACATAGATCTAAAGAAATTTGAAGTGAATATAAATCTTAAGAAATTATGAAGAAATACGAAGTAAACATAAATCTTAGAAATATGATATTTGAAGTGAATATAAGTGTTTAGAAAATCTGATGAAATACGAAATGAGTATCAGTCTCTAGAAAATTTGAGGAAAACCTGATGAAACATGACGTGAACATAAATCTTAAGAAAATCTGATGGGTTCTGAAGTAAACATAGATATGTACAAATTTGAAGTGAATATAAATCTTAAGAAATTCTGAAGAAATACGGAGTGAACACAAATCATAAGAAAATGGATGAAATTAAGTGAATATAAGTCTTTAGAAAATGTGATAAAATTTGAAATGAACATAAGTCTCTAGAAAATTTGAGGAAAACCTTATGAAACTGGACGTGAACATAAATCATAAAAACAATATGATGGAATCTGAAGTGGACATAGATATGTAGAAATTTGAGGTGAATATAAATCTTAAGAAATTCTGAAGAGGTACGACGTGAACATAAATCATAATAAATATGATGATATTTGAAGTGAATATACGTGTCTAGAAAATGTGATGAAATTGGAAATGAATATAAGTCTCTACAAAATTTGAGGAAAACCTGATGAAACAGGAATTAAACATAAATCTTAAGAAAATAAGATGGAATCTCAAGTGAACATAGATTTAAAGAAATTTGAAGTGAATATAAATCTAAAGAAATTCTGAAGAAATATGAAATGAACCTAAATCTTAAGATATGTGATGATATTTAAAGTGAATATAAGTCTTTAGAAAGTGTGGTGAAATTTGTAATGAATATAAGTCTCTAGAATCTGTGAAAAACTTGATGAAACTTGACGTGAACATAAATCTTAAGAAAATACGATGGAATATGAAGTGAACATAGATCTAAAGAAATTTGAAGTGAATATAAATCTTAAGAAATTATGAAGAAATACGAAGTAAACATAAATCTTTAGAAATCTGATGATATTTGAAGTGAATATAAGTGTTTAGAAAATCTGATGAAATACGAAATGAGTATCAGTCTCTAGAAAATTTGAGGAAAACCTGATGAAACATGACGTGAACATAAATCTTAAGAAAATCTGATGGGTTCTGAAGTAAACATAGATATGTACAAATTTGAAGTGAATATAAATCTTAAGAAATTCTGAAGAAATACGGAGTGAACACAAATCATAAGAAAATCTGATGAAATTTGAAGTGAATATAAGTCTTTAGAAAATGTGATAAAATTTGAAATGAACATAAGTCTCTAGAAAATTTAAGGAAAACCTTATGAAACTGGACGTGAACATAAATCATAAAAACAATATGATGGAATCTGAAGTGGACATAGATATGTAGAAAATTGAGGTGAATATAAATCTTAAGAAATTTTGAAGAGGTACGACGTGAACATAAATCATAATAAATATGATGATATTTGAAGTGAATATACGTGGTCAGAAAATGTGATGAAATTGGAAATGAATATAAGTCTCTACAAAATTTGAGGAAAACCTGATGAAACAGGAATTAAACATAAATCTTAAGAAAATAAGATGGAATCTCAAGTGAACATAGATTTAAAGAAATTTGAAGTGAATATAAATCTAAAGAAATTCTGAAGAAATATGAAATGAACCTAAATCTTAAGATATGTGATGATATTTAAAGTGAATATAAGTCTTTAGAAAGTGTGGTGAAATTTGTAATGAATATAAGTCTCTAGAATCATGGAAAACTTGATGAAACTGACGTGAATATAAATCTTAAG
Source organism: Vicia sativa (assembly GCA_021764765.1). NCBI lineage: Eukaryota > Viridiplantae > Streptophyta > Magnoliopsida > Fabales > Fabaceae > Vicia > Vicia sativa. The sequence continues at coordinate 197,821,698 of CM038795.1, read as the reverse complement.
AAAATACGATGGAATATGAAGTGAACATAGATCTAAAGAAATTTGAAGTGAATATAAATCTTAAGAAATTATGAAGAAATACGAAGTAAACATAAATCTTTAGAAATCTGATGATATTTGAAGTGAATATAAGTGTTTAGAAAATCTGATGAAATACGAAATGAGTATCAGTCTCTAGAAAATTTGAGGAAAACCTGATGAAACATGACGTGAACATAAATCTTAAGAAAATCTGATGGGTTCTGAAGTAAACATAGATATGTACAAATTTGAAGTGAATATAAATCTTAAGAAATTCTGAAGAAATACGGAGTGAACACAAATCATAAGAAAATCTGATGAAATTTGAAGTGAATATAAGTCTTTAGAAAATGTGATAAAATTTGAAATGAACATAAGTCTCTAGAAAATTTAAGGAAAACCTTATGAAACTGGACGTGAACATAAATCATAAAAACAATATGATGGAATCTGAAGTGGACATAGATATGTAGAAAATTGAGGTGAATATAAATCTTAAGAAATTTTGAAGAGGTACGACGTGAACATAAATCATAATAAATATGATGATATTTGAAGTGAATATACGTGTCTAGAAAATGTGATGAAATTGGAAATGAATATAAGTCTCTACAAAATTTGAGGAAAACCTGATGAAACAGGAATTAAACATAAATCTTAAGAAAATAAGATGGAATCTCAAGTGAACATAGATTTAAAGAAATTTGAAGTGAATATAAATCTAAAGAAATTCTGAAGAAATATGAAATGAACCTAAATCTTAAGATATGTGATGATATTTAAAGTGAATATAAGTCTTTAGAAAGTGTGATGAAATTTGTAATGAATATAAGTCTCTAGAATCATGGAAACTTGATGAAACTTGACGTGAACATAAATCTTAAGAAAATACGATGGAATATGAAGTGAACATAGATCTAAAGAAATTTGAAGTGAATATAAATCTTAAGAAATTATGAAGAAATACGAAGTAAACATAAATCTTTAGAAATCTGATGATATTTGAAGTGAATATAAGTGTTTAGAAAATCTGATGAAATACGAAATGAGTATCAGTCTCTAGAAAATTTGAGGAAAACCTGATGAAACTTGACGTGAACATAAATCTTAAGAAAATCTGATGGGTTCTGAAGTAAACATAGATATGTACAAATTTGAAGTGAATATAAATCTTAAGAAATTCTGAATAAATACAGAGGGAACACAAATCTTAAGAAAATCTGATGAAATTTGAAGTGAATATAAGTCTTTAGAAAATGTGATAAAATTTTAAATGACCATAAGTGTCTGGAAAATTTGAGGAAAACCTTATGAAACTGGACGTGAACATAAATCATAAAAACAATATGATGGAATCTGAAGTGGACATAGATATGTAGAAAATTGAGGTGAATATAAATCTTAAGAAATTTTGAAGAGGTACGACGTGAACATAAATCATAATAAATATGATGATATTTGAAGTGAATATACGTGTCTAGAAAATGTGATGAAATTGGAAATGAATATAAGTCTCTACAAAATTTGAGGAAAACCTGATGAAACAGGAATTAAACATAAATCTTAAGAAAATAAGATGGAATCTCAAGTGAACATAGATTTAAAGAAATTTGAAGTGAATATAAATCTAAAGAAATTCTGAAGAAATATGAAATGAACCTAAATCTTAAGATATGTGATGATATTTAAAGTGAATATAAGTCTTTAGAAAGTGTGATGAAATTTGTAATGAATATAAGTCTCTAGAATCTGTGAAAAACTTGATGAAACTTGACGTGAACATAAATCTTAAGAAAATACGATGGAATATGAAGTGAACATAGATCTAAAGAAATTTGAAGTGAATATAAATCTTAAGAAATTATGAAGAAATACGAAGTAAACATAAATCTTTAGAAATCTGATGATATTTGAAGTGAATATAAGTGTTTAGAAAATCTGATGAAATACTTAAATGAGTATCAGCTCTAGAAAATTTGAGGAAAACCTGATGAAACTTGACGTGAACATAAATCTTAAGAAAATCTGATGGGTTCTGAAGTAAACATAGATATGTACAAATTTGAAGTGAATATAAATCTTAAGAAATTCTGAATAAATACAGAGGGAACACAAATCTTAAGAAAATCTGATGAAATTTGAAGTGAATATAAGTCTTTAGAAAATGTGATAAAATTTTAAATGACCATAAGTGTCTGAAAATTTGAGGAAAACCTTATGAAACTGGACGAACATAAATCATAAAAATATGATGGAATCAGAAGGACATAGATATGTAAAAATTTGAGGTGAATATAAATCTTAAAATTTTTTGAAGAAGTACGACGTGAGCATAACTCTTAATAAATATGATGATCTTTGAAGTGAATATACGTCTCTAGAAAAAGTGGTGAAATTGGAAATGAATATAAGTCTCTACAAAATTTGAGGAAAACCTGATGAAACAGGAATTAAACATAAATCTTAAGAAAATAAGATGGAATCTCAAGTGAACATAGATTTAAAGAAATTTGAAGTGAATATAATTCTAAAGAAATTCTGAAGAAATATGAAATGAACCTAAATCTTAAGAAATGTGATGATATTTAAAGTGAATATAAGTCTTTAGAAAGTGTGATGAAATTTGTAATGAATATAAGTCTCTAGAATCTGTGAAAAACTTGATGAAACTTGACGTGAACATAAATCTTAAGAAAATACGATGGAATATGAAGTGAACATAGATCTAAAGAAATTTGAAGTGAATATAAATCTTAAGAAATTATGAAGAAATACGAAGTAAACATAAATCTTTAGAAATCTGATGATATTTGAAGTGAATATAAGTGTTTAGAAAACTATGAAATACGTATGAGTATCCTCTAGAAAATTTGAGGAAAACCTGATGAAACTTGACGTGAACATAAATCTTAAGAAAATCTGATGGGTTCTGAAGTAAACATATATATGTACAAATTTGAAGTGAATATAAATCTTAAGAAATTCTGAAGAAATACGGAGTGAACACAAATCATAAGAAAATCTGATGAAATTTGAAGTGAATATAAGTCTTTAGAAAATGTCATAAAATTTGAAATGAACATAAGTCTCTGGAAAATTTGAGGAAAACCTTATGAAACTGGACGTGAACATAAATCATAAAAACAATATGATGGAATCTGAAGTGGACATAGATATGTAAAAATTTGAGGTGAATATAAATCTTAAAATTTTTTGAAGAAGTACGACGTGAGCATAAATCTTAATAAATATGATGATATTTGAAGTGAATATACGTCTCTAGAAAAAGTGGTGAAATTGGAAATGAATATAAGTCTCTACAAAATTTGAGGAAAACCTGATGAAACAGGAATTAAACATAAATCTTAAGAAAATAAGATGGAATCTCAAGTGAACATAGATTTAAAGAAATTTGAAGTGAATATAAATCTAAAGAAATTCTGAAGAAATATCAAATGAACCTAAATCTTAAGAAATGGGATGATATTTAAAGTGAATATAAGTTTTTAGAAAGTGTGATGAAATTTGAAATGAATATAAGTCTCTAGAATCTGTGGAAAACTTGATGAATCTTGACGTGAACATAAATCTTAAGAAAATACGATGGAATATAAAGTGAACATAGATCTAAAGAAATTTGAAGTGAATATAAATCTTAAGAAATTCTGAAGAAATACGAAGTGAACATAAATCTTTAGAAATCTGATGATATTTGAAGTGAATATAATTGTTTAGAAAATCTGATGAAAGACGAAATGAGTATCAGTCTCTAGAAAATTTGAGGAAAACCTGATGAAACTTGACGTGAACATAAATCTTAAGAAAATTTTATGGATTCTGAAGTGAACATAGATATGTAGACATTTGGAGTGAATATAAATCTTAAGAAATTCTGAAGAAATATGGAGTCCACTCAAATCTTAAGAAATATGATGATATTTAAAGTGAATATGAAGAAATTATGAAGAAATATGAAGTAAACACAGATCTTGAGAAAATTTGATGATATTTGAAGTGAATATAAGTTTTAAGAAAATGTGATGAAATTGTAAATGAACATAAGTGTCTAGAAAATTTATGGATAACCTGATGAAACTTGACGTGAACATAAATTTTAAGAAAATAGGATGGAATCTGAAGTGAACATAGATCTTAAGAAATTCTGAAGATATACGAAGTGAACATAAATCTTAAGAAACATGATGATATTTAAAGTGATTATAAGTCTTTAGACAATGTGATGAAATTTGAAAAGAATATGAGTCTCTAGAAAAATTGAGGAAAACCGGTGAAACTTGAAGTGAACATAAATCTTAAGAAAATACGATGGAATCTGAAGTGAAAATAGATCTGAAGAAATTTGAAGTGAATATAAATCTTAAGAAATACTGATGAAATACTAAGTGAACATAAATCTTAAGAAATCTGATGATATCTAAAGTGAATATAAGTCTTAAGAAAATTTGATGAAATTTGAAATGAACATAAATCTCTAGAAAATTTAAGTAAAACCTGATGAAACTTCACGTGAACATAAATCTTAAAAAAATATGATTGTCTCTAAGTGAACATTGGAATGTAAATATGAAGTGAATATAAATCTTAAGGAACTTTGAAGAAATAAAAAGTGGCCATAAATCTTAAGAAATCTGATGATATTTAGAGTGAATATAAGTCTTTAAAAAATGTGATGAAATTTGAAATGAACATAAGTCTCTAGAAAATTTGAGGAAAACCATATGAAACTTGACGTGAACATAAATCTTAAGAAAATCTGATGGATTCTGAAGTGAACATAGATATTTAAACATTTGAAGTGAATATAAATCTTAAGAAATTCTGAAGAAATACGGAGTGAACACAAATCTTAAGAAAATCTAATATAATTTGATGTGAATATAAGTCTTTAGAAAATGTGATAAAATTTAAATGAACATAAGTCTCTAGAAAATTTGAGGAAAACCTTATGAAATCAAGGTGAACATAAATCATAAAAATATGATGGAATCAAGTAGACATAGATATGTAGATATTTGAGGTGAATATAAATCTTAAGAAATGAAGAAGTACGACGTGAACATAAATCTTAATAAATATGATGATATTTGAAGTGAATATAAGTCTTTAGAAAATGTGATGAAGTTTGAAATGAATATAAGTCTCTAGAAAATTTGAGGAAAACCTGATGAAACTTGACTTGAACATAAATCTTAAGAAAATCTGATGGGTCCTGAAGTGAACATAGATATTTATAAATTTGAAGTGAATATAAATCTTAAGAAATTCTGAAGAAATACAGAGTGAACACGAATCTTAAGATAATCTGAAGTGAATATAGGTCTTAAAAAATTAGATGAAATTTGAAGTGAATATAAGTCTTTAGAAAATATGGTTAAAATTGAACTGAATACAAGTCTTCAGAAAATCTGGTGAAATTTGAAGTGAATATAAGTCTTCAGAAAATCTGATGAAATTTGAAGTGAGTATAAGTCTTAAGAAAATCTGGTGAAATTTGAAGTGAATATAAGTCTTTAGAAAATCAGATGAAATTTTAAGTGAATATAAGTCTCGTGAAACTGGTCAAAGTGGAAGTGAATATAAGTCTTCAGAAAATTAGATGAAATTTGAAGTGAATATAAGTCTTCAGAAAATTAGATGATATTTGAAGTGAATATAAGTCTTCAGAAAATTTGTTCAAATTTGAAGTGAATATAAGTCCTCAAAAAATCTGATGAAATTTGAAGTGAATATAAATCTTCACAAAATCTGGTGAAACATGAAGTGAATATAAGTCTTCAGAAAATCTTATGAAATTTGAAGTGAATATAAGTCTTCAGAAAATCTAGTGAAACATGAAGTGAATATAAGTCTTCAGAAAATTAGATGAAATTTGAAGTGAATATAAGTCTTCCGAAAATCTGGTGAAACTTGAAGTGAATATATGTCTTCAGAAAATTAGATGAAATTTGATGTGAATACAAGTCTTCAAAAAATCTGATGAATTTTGAAATGAAATATAAGTCTTTAGAAAATCTGATGAAACTTGAAGTGAATATAAGTTTCAGAAAATCTGATGAAATTTGACGTGAATATAAGTCTTCCGAAAATTAGATGAAATTTGAAGTGAATATAAGTCTTCAGAAAATTTGGTGAAACTTGAAGTGAATATAAGTCTTCAGTAAATTAGATGAAATTTGAAGTGAATATAAGTCTTCAGAAAATTTGGTGAAACTTGAAATGAATATATGTCTTCAGAAAATTAGATGAAATTTGAATTGAATATAAGTCTTCAGAAAATATGGTTAAAATTGAAGTGAATACAAGTCTTCAGAAAATCAGAAGAAATTTGAAGTGAATATAAATCTTTAGAAATTCTGAAGAAATACGAAGTGAAAATAAATCTTAAGAAATTTGATGGAATTTGAAATGAACATAAGTCTCTAGAAAATTTGAGGAAAACCTGATAAAACTTGACGTGAACATAAATCTTAAGAAAATAGGATGGAATCTAAAGTGAACATAGATTTGAAGAAATTTGAAGTGAATATAAATCTTAAGAAATTCTGAAGATATATGAAGTGAACATAAATATTAAGAAATCAGATAATATTTGAAGTGAAAGTAAGTGTTTTGAAAATGTGATGAAATTTGAAATGAATATAAATCTCGAGAAAATTTGAGGAAAACCGAAAGAAACGTGACGTGAACATAAATCTTAAGAAAATACGATGGAATCTGAAGTGAACATAGATCTGAAGAAATTTGAAGTGAATATAAATCTTAAGAAATTATGAAGAAATACGAAGTGAACGTAAGTCTTAAGAAATCTGATGTAATTTGAAATTAACATAAGTCTCTAGAAAAATTGATGAAAACCTGATGAAGCTTGACGTGAACATAAATCTTTAAAAAGTATGATTGAATCTGAAGTGAACATTGATATGTAGAAATTTGAAGTGAATATAAAACTTAAGAAATTTAGAAGAAATACGAAGTGAATATAAGTTTGATGATATTTAAAGTGAGTATAAGTCTTTAGAAAATGTGATGAAATTTGTAATGAATAAAAGTCTCTAGAAAATTTGGGGAAAACCTGATGAAACATGACGTGAACATAAATCATAAGAAATCTGATGATATTTGAAGTTTTTATAAGTCTTTAGAAAATGTGATGAAATTTGAAATGAACATAAGTCTCTAGAAAATTTGAGGAAAACCTGATGATACTTGACGTGAACATAAATCTTGAGAAAATATGATGGATTTTGAAGTGAACATAGATATGTATAAATTTGAAGTGAATATAAATGTTAAGAAATTCAAAAGAAATACAGAGTGAACACAAATCTTAAAAAAATTTGATGATATTTGAATTGAATATATGTCTTAAGAAAATGTGAAGAAATTTGAAATGAATATAAGTTTCTAGAAAATTTTAGGAAATCCTGATGAAGCTTGACGTGAACATAATTCTTAAAAAATACGATGGAATCTGAAGTGAATGGATATGTAGAAATTTGAAGTGAATATAAAACTTAAGAAATTCTGAAGAAAAACGAAGTGAACATAAATCTTAAGAAATCTGATGATATTTGTTGTGAATATAAGTCTTTAGAAAATGTGATGAAAATTTGAAATGAACATAAGTCTCTATAATCAACAAAGCAATAAGCAATAGCCTCATCATTTGAGCCGCTTATTTTTCTTTTCATGAAAGTTTGTTCTTCTCAACAAGGTCGATCACGATCATGAGAAAATCCCCAACATTTGTCTTTCCACAAAAAGAAACCCGTGTCGTTCAATCAAAAGCCCGATCTTCTCAAAAGAGAAATCCTCGGCAAGATTATATCCAAGAAAATAGAAACTCATTTTGAGTTCTGTTCTTTCATTGTCTCTTATTCACAAGGCTGAATAATCAACAAAATCTTTCAAAGATTTACCTTGTTATAGTTATCACTTTGCTGATAATTGGTAATATCTACGAAACTCATCTCGAATCAATTTCCATTATCGTCTCATATTCACAAGGTCAATACGCAGAATTTCTCAAAAGATTTACCTTGTTATAGTTATCACTTCACTGATAATTGGTAATATCTTTAGAATTCATTACCATAAACTATCACAATGCTGATAATTGATAATATCATTTTCACTTACCTTAAACGTTGTCACGAGGCTGACTGAAGGTAATCTCTTAATTTTCCAAAGCGAAATGATGTTCACATGTTTTGTGAATCTTTTTCCCAATAAACATATTGCATGTTTCCCAACAAATAGGATCCTCTTTTCAAACAGATCGAGTCATCCTCACAAGTTTTTTCCCACCATGTCATTTCTGATATGATCCGTTAAAACTTTTACAATCATTTTGCATCATCCGCATTTTTGGTATCTTAGGTCCAAAATTATGATTATGATATTTGTCTCTTTACACCTATCAAAACGAAGATATTCATCTTCATCTCTCGTGAAAGAAACTTCAATAGCATCTGTCATACCCCAATTTTGACCTAATATACCACCTTACATTTGCATCATTTGCATAACTAATGTACCGTGACATCATTAATCGTGTAACTTTCACAAGTCAACATTAGGGTTTCATCATTTTCATCCGATTCAAGAGGCAACCAATTAGGGTTTGAGTTTTACTCACCTCATTTGATCTATCTTGATCAAATCATCACCTTCAATCTCGGATATCCATTTTCTCATTGATCAATCGAGGATCACCAATTGGGTTTTGATCGGGCATGAGTTTTTGAGCAAGAAATGACTTTTTGGATAGAGATTGGTTATCATATCTTAGATACAACATCTTGACCTAATTTCTCGATTCAAACATCAAGTTCACTGACTTCATCACCAATTTCGTAAACATCTCATGAAAATTCATCCAAGACAAAAGTCAAACTTTGACTTTTGGTCAAATTTTTCAAAACAAAACTTTTCAATCATCAAAATACTTCAAATGATCCATCATGATCATAAAAATCAAAGAATTTGAAAAGTCAACAAAAGTCAAAGTTTCAACACTTAGAAAAATTTCTAAGTGTTAAAATTTTTATTTTTCCAAACTTCATGCCATTTTTTCACCTAGTTCCATTTTGAATTGGAAAAAACTCAAAACATGAAAGTTGTAGCTCTTGAAACAAGCTTTCCAAAATGTCCAAGAACTCTCAAATCCATGGAGTCTAGCTATACTTTTGAAATTGAAACATAAGGCTCCATGAACATGATTTTTCAAGGTCAAAACTTCAAATTATAGGTCATTTTGAGATTTCTTCATCTAGAAGCATTGCCACCTTGCCAATTGTTTAGAGCTGATAAATATCAGCTAGATATAATTGAGATGAGATAAGATCAATTGGAAGATTTTCACACATGGTAAAAAGAGGAAACTTCCTTTTTACTTTTGAAAAGTCATTCTTACCCCTTAAAGCAACCTTGAATTTCCAATTGCCATGTACTCTTGCCTAACATTTTCAGAACCATTGGCCTATAAATAGATCACAATTTCAAGTTCAAATCACACCAAAGTAATTCCAAGACATACTTTCCTTCCACTTTCTCCAATTTCTCAAATCATAGTTCAAATGAGAGAAAACTTGCAATTTTGAGAATTAGTAAAAACTAGGGAAAGTTTTGGTGTCAAACACATTTCATAGTCAATATATAACTTGTTTGAAGCTTAAGATTAACATAAAACAAGCTAGAACTCGTAATTATATTTCATGTCACATAAGCTTTCAAAACTGCCTTATGATTCGAATTCTTGGTTTGGTTGAATTAACTTGTGTTCCAAGCATCCAAACATCATCCATAAACATCATAGGGATGATCCAAATCATAAACAACTAACTATAACATTTAACACGATTTCCGCTTCCATTTTTGAGCTTATGCAGTGAACTTGTGTAGCACGATCCAATTGATTCAAGGAGAGAAGACCATCCCTATAGCTTCTACATAGGCCGATGATGCTACACCAATCCTAAAACCAGCTCTGGAAACACTCAATCATCTTCTTCGATTTCAACTTGAACAGGTTAGAACTCGAACTTGGTTATCATGATTCTTTTCAAGTGAAAAAACTGGCCAATCTTTCTCGCACCTATCACGATCATAAGCCCTCAAAAATCAAAGAATCATCAACTATGCATCATTTAATTTGAAATCTTAGTTTTAGGGTTCTTCGTGATTCCGAAATTCAAACGTGCTAGACTAAAAATAAATGCAATTAAATATCTCGATTCCTTGTGAAAATCGAGCAACTTTCATGTTTATTTCATTTAATTTCATTGAGAAACGAAGATTGTAGCTTGAATTGAAAACTGAGGATCGATGGAGACGAAGAACACCGCTGCGTGTTCTCGAGTTTGAAAATTCAAAAATTCCAATATCTTGTTTACACGTGTTTTGATCCATAAACACAAACGCTGCTTGTCCAAAGTGGTAGCTAGCTTGCCCGTAGTGCTTTGTGCCACGAAGCCATCCCAATGGTCATGAGTTCAACTCTCCACAAGACCATTCTTTTTAAAACTTTCATATTTTTCATTTTTTCACAAACTTTCACATTTTTTAACCAATCAAAACTCCTCATTTTGAGGTGATTTTTTGACACTTGTCAATAAATGTATCTATTTTATAGTGCAAAAATTTTCAGAAAAAATCATCCGATTATATTTTAATCGAAAACGACGTTCGAGCACTTTTCAAAACACTTTAAAGGTGAATTTTTCAAGTTTTCGACTCCGATTCTTTTCAAAACTTCTCATAAATGAACCTCACATTTCAAAACATTTTCAAAATCATTTTTCAAAACTTTTATCAAACTTGCATCTTTTACCATGATCGGTCCGATTTAAGCGATAAAATCAAATTCGCTTTCTCTCGAATTTTTAATCGATCATGGGCCTCCTTACGTGTAAGTCCCAACTTTTATGTACATATTCAATTTTCTCGTATATACTCAAATCATCATTGTTAATATTCAAACATAAACAAATTTCTTTCGCTTTGTTTTCATTCGCTTGTTTATACATCGAATCCATTGGTTCTAGGAGAAGAATTATTCCGATGAAACTTTTTAAACCAATGGGCCTCCTCTGTGTAAGTCCCATAACATTCTTTTATGTACATAATATTTCTTTGTACATATCAAACTTTTCAAATACATAATTTTTGTCTGTACATAAAAATTTTTATATCAATATGTATAAACTTCGATCGCTTGTTTTCACTTCACTGTGTATACACAAATCAAACATTCTTTTGTACATACATATTTTCTTTGTACATATCAAATTCTTTTAATATACATAAATCTTTGTCTCGACATAATACGATACTTTTCACGATAAACTTCGATCGCTTGTTTTCCGCTTCATCCAGATATATTGATCGAATACCATTGATAAAAAGGAGCATTATTCCTCGTGAAATCGCTTTTAAATCAATGGGCCACCCTTATGGTGTAAGTCCCAACCCTCATATGTACATCCACATCTCTGCATATATAAATACTGTCGTGTACATATTTACTTCCTTGTACACAATTCAAACTTGTAAATAATCAAGTCGCGCTGCTTTTAAACGCTCGCTTCACGTACACTTGTTTATTTTCCTTCATAAACTCTTGTAAATAAACATCATGCATTGCTTATATTTCCTTCATAAACTCCTGAATACATATCACACACACACACACTTGTTTATACAACTAATTATAACATAACAATTAGTCTAACCAATAGGTTCCCACAGTTGTAGCCTCCGCTGCTTTATACAAGATAATTCATCCTCGCATGAATTTAGCCTCCGCTGGCTTTTATACAAGATAACTCTCCCACAGTTTAGCCTCCTCTTAGGCTTCATATAAGAAAACTCATTCATCCGAGTTTAGCCTCCGCTTAGGCTTCATATAAGACAACACTTCGATGAGTCGCCTCCTCGGGCTTCGCTCAAAAGAACTCCTCGAGTTTAGCCTTCTTGGCATACAATGAAAGAGACCATAAAATATCTTAACAGCCTGGGCTTAATACAAAGAATCACCCGATAGGATATGAGAAATTGTCTGAAATTGCTTTCATTCCAAAAGGATGGTTTCTGAAATTTTAAGACAAAGCCACCATACCCTATAGCTTCCTCGAGCTTCATACAAGGACCCTCGATGACCCTCGAATGCCTCCTCTTAACAATACAAGGACCCGGGCTTCTTAAAATCATCCCTTTAATCCAATCAATTTCTCCTTAGATTTAGACATCTCATCTCTATGGAAGAAGTATCTCATCTATCACATCACATACAACAAAAACTTTTCAAACCTTTTCAAACTATTTTCAAACAAAACATCTCTTAATTGTAAGTGGTAACGCTTGTATACTCAAGCAAAACACCTAATGCTTACGCTAAAAGATTTCATTTTTTAAACATCTTTCTTAAACATGTAAGTGGTAACGCTTGTACACTCAAGCAAAACACCTATAACTTACGATGAAAGATTTCAATCAAACTTTTAAAATGTATGAGGAAATAGATTAGATACATTTTCATTAAGATGACATTTGTTCTGTCTCTTACTAATATCCCGCTGCTTTCCACTAAGCATAAGTGGGAACTACGATTGCTTCGACTTTCTCAACATCCTTTGAGAATACGAGGCACAAGGTATCATCCTTGACGAGCAAATTTCTTTCTCCCTCGCACAAATAAACCATAGATCCTCAGAGATCCGAGCTACAAATGCTCCGATTCCCACTAGGATATGTGCGTAAGATCCATGATCTTTATGAGCACAATAATAACAAACAATAGGATCCCACATAAGCTATCCTTCTTAAAATCCCAAAGGAGAAACTTTCCCAATCATAGAAATAGCAATTAAAACACACAAACATATCAAACATATTCATATATAAAGCTATAGATAACTATATATATTTAGGTGCTCCATCTATTCCCTTTATATAACAATCCCTTACTGTATCTCCCAATGCGCTATGCCTAGTTTGCGCTAGTCGTTACGCATATCAAAATCAATTGAGGGTATTAATGCCTTTCCCCATTTTCATAATCATTAAATCATCTTTCTTGTGTTGAAAATAATAAAGCTTGATGCTCATGCATCTTTATAAACAAATCAAAAGAGTAAATCGTTCGAGCCGTAATTCATATTCGAATCCTCTAGCCACCTTTAACGCGAATAGAAAGCGACTACTGGGAGTATACAAACTTTGATTTTCAAAAATATGAATCGCCAAGAGCACCAAGCTTTTTGTTTTCAAAAGAAAAGAAAGGGATAAGCATTCATATATGCATATGTCTGCTTTATTTATTGTGTGTTTTCGCGATTTCATCGATGGAAAGAAATCCTAACCCGGATTTAAGAAACATTTTAAGATCTAGGTAGAGGTATTAATACGTGAGAAGTCTCAATGCTTACGGTTAATATCTCTCTGGAGGTTGTCTTGGGGTATTAGTGTTTAGCAAGTATTTGCGAAGACATTTTTATTTCAAGGAACTTACGGTCGAGTGGTCAGAACACATAACCCATCCCGCCATTTAGGATGTAGCAGATTATTCGTGTGTAAGCCTAGAGTAATTTTCATGCGAGACTACGATCAAAGTAGTTTCTCTTGAAAAATATTGGACCATCGAGTATTCAACAAACCGATAATATTTCAAAGAGAGTGTTGAGCCTCAGACATCGAGAGAACCTGCTTATGTATGAATAAGCCCTTAGAACTTAACCACGTTGATTCTTATCGCTGGCTTCATGCTCGTGACTTCAACGCTTGACCATGTGTATAACTACTAATCATGTTTGCCGATTCATGCATTCATTCATTCAAAAACAACTTCATTTCTTCCCATTTCCAAAGAATTTAGAGATTTTTCTTTGTAAAATATTTTAGGTTGAGTGATGGACGCCGAGGAAGATTCACCAAGAGGTACAGCTTTAGAATTTGATGTAGGAAAGTTGAAAGAGTTAGCATCATTGGTAGAAGATCCTCGGATTTCGTAAAACGCAATGGAACTTTTTAACTCTTCCGAACACTAACGTTGATGAAGAACTTCTCAAAACTTTCGCTCGCTTTACGATCCACCTATCGTTGTTTCACTTTCCCGATTATCGCTGATGCCTACTTTGGAAGAGTACGCGATATCCTAGGTATCTCAAGATCGCAAAGTGCCTTTCAATGGTTTGGAACCATTCCTCACCATCATTGCAACAATGACTCACTTAAAGAAATGAGATAGACAAAACCTAACTACCGTGAGGAAAACTCTTAGGACTAACTTCAAAGTTCCTAATGGAGAAGGCTCTTAAATTCTCCGCTTTAGTATGGTAGCCTTGAAGCTATTTTAGCTTTACTCCTCTATGGATTGGTGTTGTTTCCCAACGTCCCAAATTTCTGATATTAACGCCATAAGGATCTTTTCGATTGGAAACCTGCTCCCACTCTACTGGTGACATGTACGCTCCATTCATCATAGGAATCGCCAAGGAGACGGAACTATTGTGTGTTGTGTACCTATGTTTTTCAAATGGATTACCTCACACTTGCCTAAATCTCCTATATTCCGCGAAAATAAAGACGAGTGGCATTGGTCAAGAAGACTCATGTCTCTTACAAACGACGATATCCATTGGTATACCTTGCGCACAATGAGATGGAAATCATTGAGAGTCAGGAGAATTTGCCAACGCATTTCTCATCGGTACAAAAGGAGGAATTAACTACAACCCATTCTTGACAAGACGTCAACTCAAATATTCAAGGCTCATGGAAAAAGATGAGGAAATTTATCGAAAGTATAACGCGATCAAGAAATTCATCAAAGAAAGAAAAGGAACGTTTGAAGAATTGATGAATGATCCTCTTGCTCCCAACGAGTGGAAGAAATTCATTAGCAAGCTAAAAGCCGAGAAAGCTGAACTAAAAGCTCACTATGGAAAGAAACTCGTCAAGTCGATCAAGCCTTTAGATCTTCATCCGACGAAGACATTTAATTAGTTTAATTTAGTTTGTAATTTTATCATTTATTTTATCATTTGTGTGAGCAATGCTAAAAAAAAAACAATATTGTTGTAATCTTCTTTCATTAATCAATAAATTGTGATTTTCCATCCAAATATTTGCCGAAATATCTCTTTTAGCATAAATTTTTGAAATTCCTTTTCTTTACAATCATATTCATGCATCATACTTTGCATTTAAGTCTGTTGTCTAGAGTCTGATACTTGAACAGTTTGAACAGATAGGAAAATATCGCTAAGTCAGTCGGCCTTAGAGTTTCTCGATCGGCCCACAGCCAACTCGAACATACGATACAAGAGCAAAAAGAAGAAAAGTCATGGAAGGTTTTGAACAAGAGAACGTTGAACTCGTAGTACGGAATAACACTACAAGAAGAAGTGGAGAGACTCACATCTTTGGTCAACTCATTGCCGCAAGAAAGTCAACAAGCAAAGATCGAAAGCCAAAACCAAGCAATGACTTCAGAGGATACTACTACTCCATTTTCACCGTCGCAGTCAGAGTTCACCTTTCAAGATGCCGAGTTCATCCATGGGCATGCCTTTCAACTTTGGCATCGGATTTCGCCAACCGACTTCTCAAACAACCTCGCTTGAAATACCTACTTTGCAAAGAAAACTCTACATTTACTCCGCAACGGAGTAACTCTTCCACAAGTAACAATGACGGTTTCTCAACCGATCATGACGAACTCACCAGAGTGCACACTACCATGGACGAAGAAGTTCACCATACTCCCTAATAACACGAATTCACGTGGCTCGATGGAGAATCTCCAGAACACTCCACAAATGCAACAGATAAAAACAATTCGAGGGAAAGAATTGTTTGGGAAAAACGCCCAGGATCTTTGCTTAGTTCCTCGCGTAAGGATACCTGCAAAATTCAAAGTCCCTGACTTTGAAAAATACAGAGGAAACTCCTGCCCACAAAGTCATCTCACGATGTATGCCAGGAAAATGTCTACATACAACGAAGATCATCAGTTGTTAATCCACTACTTCCAAGATGTTTTACCGGTGCGCATCAAGTGGTACATGGATTAGACAACACGAGTATCCAAACATTCAATGACTTAGGTGAAGCCTTTGTACAACAATACAAGTTCAACTTGGATATGGCTCCTGATAGGGATCAACTCCGCTCCATGTCTCAGAAGGAAAGAGAGACATTCAAAGAGTATGCACAACGATGGAGGGAAATTGCTGCCCAAGTCAACCCGCCCTTGGAAGAGAAAGAGATGACTAAGGTATTCTTGAATACTCTTGGCTCATTCTACTATTTAGCGAATGATCGCTAGCCCCGAGATTTCACCGAGATGGTGAGCATGGGAATGCGATTAGAAGAAGGGGTTCGAACTGGACGCCTAACCAAGGAAGCAGGATCTTCTAGTGGAACTAAAAAGATTGGAACCAGTTTTCCAAGGAAAAAATAACATGACATAGGAATGGTATCCCGAGGGAAACCGCGTAAGAATGTCATTCAACAACGATGTGTAGCCATAGCACCGCCAAACACAAATCTAAATACAGAATTGCTCCGCAATTCCAACAAAATCAACAAACTCCACAGCCAACAAAGCTCAGTCAAAGAATCAAAACCGACGCCGGGTTACGCAATTCGACCCAATTCCAATGACGACATAAACTTTACCTGCTAATAGAAAAGAATCGACATGCATAAGGTCACCACCTCCGCCTCCAAAAATTACCATGGTGGTACAAAATGACGATCTTGCCCTTTTCACCAAGGGCACCAGCCATGACCTGAGCATTGCACAAAGATTAAAGGTCAAGTATGTAGATTAGTAAGATTTAATCTTCTTTCCTTCCGAAATACAAGTCCGAACGTGCAAGCCAATCCGCTTCCCAGTCACAATGGACACTCAGTGAGTTTGATACTGAGAAATACAGACAGGTACCTTGTCACATACGTAAACCTGGTCAGAGGAAACTTGGTACATCTCCATGAAGCATACAGTACAATGATCACCTTCACTAAGCACAATTACGCAGCTTGCCATATCTGCTCCAAAGATATTCAAGGATGTACTACCATAAAAGCAGACATTCAGCGGTTGTTAGATATCGGTGACTTACAGATCTATAGAAACAGAGATGACCATGACGTAAATACAGTAGGGCATTTTCCGCATGAGCTTTTAGTCTCGTATATCAACCTCGAAACCTCAAGTAAACGTTATCATCCCTTGTTTCAACATACCCAAACATGTGGAGATTGAATGCACAGCCCAAAGACCCTGTAGTCTCCTTTGGTGATTTGCTTACCCGATCTTGTTCCATACGCCTTACCAAAGCACCCTTACCAATACAATGCAACCCCGATAGAGGATGGGAAGGAGAAACCCATGCCTACTCTTCCACTAATGTCAATATAATGTAAATCGGACGAGTAACACGGTGGACGAGTACACACTACCACCAAGACCGCCAGCCTCGTTGTCCGACAAAATCCAGCTAACATATCTTCCGAGAATCTCGCAACGATTCCATTGTTAACCCAAGCACAAATATTGGTCCTCCTGATAGAGCCAACGTCAACGCAGACTTTGATGAGATACTGAAGTTAATCAAAAAGAGCGAATACCGAGTCATGGATCAGCTGATGCAGACTCCTTCCAAGATTTCAATATTGTCTCTACTCCTAAACTCCGAAGCTCATCGAGAAGCTTTAATGAAGGTACTAGACCAAGCCTATGTAGACCATGATGTAACTCATGCATCATTTGAGGTATTGTCGCCAACATAACAGCTTGTAATAATCTAAGTTTCAGTGACGAGGAACTTCCAGAGGAAGGGAAAGATCACAATTTGGCCTTACACATCTTGATGATTTGCCAATCAGATTCCCTGTCCAATGTATTGGTAGATACTGGTTCATCTTTAAACGTAATGCCGAAGACGACACTCGCTCGTTTGGCTTACAAAGGACACCAATGAAGTTCAATGACATAGTAAAAGAGCTGATGGATCAAAGAAGTCAGTTATTGGGGAAGTAGATCTACCAATGACAATTGGTCCGCACACTTTCCAAATTACTTTCCAAGTCATGGACGTACCAACTGCTTACAGTTGTCTACTAGGAAGACCTTGGATCCACGAGGCAGGAGCGGTAACTTCTACTCTCCATCGAAATTAAAATTCACAAGAAACGGAAAGTTGGTGACCATCACAGAACAAGCTTTGTAAGTCATTTGTCCAGCTTTCATCACAACAAATGACATTGAAGGAACACATCTCCGAATATTCGTTAGAAGATGAATCTACCAAGAAAATGATCATCTATCTCTTCGTATAAAGAAGCGATACGATGGTGAAAGACGGAATGTCAAGGATGGGACATGTAATCAAACCTCAAGAACGAAACAAAGCTCTGACTCGGTTCACACCGATTCTCCAAGGACAAGCAAAGGAGGAAGCACTTCGTCCAACCAAAGAAGTATTCAGAAGGGGGTTTCTTAAACCCCGCTTCCAAGAGGTTAGCGTTGTCACCATTGAAGAGGATGAAAAGGATCCTCTCAACTCAAGAGTGGAGCACTTATTTAAACAACCTCAATACGTGACTCAAAAGGAATTGTACGCGACCGATCGATCAATTCAAAGACATGTCCTCGCAAAGAACATGAAAATCCACCCGTCCCTCGTGAAGTTTGGGATACCTTGGGAGAACCAAGCGTAAATTTGACTACATGGTAAAGTATACCGCACTGTAAAGCTCAAGAATCGTAATTGAAGATATCCAACCCACAGATGGGGTGATTCTTTTGATTATCCTAGTCAATCGAGGAGGTATACTGCCTTCTCGCCTAATCACCAATCGAGGTCCCGAATAAAGATCTCTGCTTTAATACGCCTGTGGAATTCACTAAACCAGATCTGGATTATCACTACATCAACGTGATCACTGAAGATCAAGAATACGACTCGGGATACGAAATGGAAAGTGTCGCCGACAACGAGTCTCTTCACTCTGAAGATTGGAGGGTACATCCTCAGAATTCAACACAAAGATCAATAGGAAGCACATATGTTGTATCCCATACTTCCCGATCTATTCATCAAGCGGAAGAAGACTACTTTAGCAGCACGAAAGGCAAAGTCCGTCGTCCAGAGTCTTCAAAACCTGCTCAAACAGCAACCAAAGTCTACTCAAGGGTTAAACCAAAAGGAAAATTACCAGAGTACCTCGATTTCCAAGGAGTTCGTCACTACTGGAAACCCGTTGAAGTTCGGACTAACGCTCCTAGCTCTAAGTAGTTTATCTTTGCTTTTTGTTTTGAACTCTCACTACCCCAAAGTGTAGAGATGTTTTATAGGGTTTAGCTTTTAAATAATCTCTTTGTCTTGCCCAAGACAAATGAGTTTGTATTTTAGGGCCCTGTTTCATAGTGTGAATTATAAATAAAGCGCGTTGTTTTGATTCCACACTTTGTGTTTATTTTCATTTTACCCTTTCCGGAAATGATAATCCTAAAAACACAATAAAACAAAAAATCTTCAAAAAAGATATACAACTGCACACACTTTCACATTAACTTTTTAAAAAAATGATGAAAAGATTAATCGACATAAATCAAATATGCAGATTAAAAGATGGACAAATCCATTGAAAGCAATAACTCTATGCTCTCTCCCAACTTTGAAATCCTCGTGAAGTCGCCGAGGAAGAAGTTGAAGAAGAGATCCCGATGAAATTTCTAGATCGCTAAAGCACGAGGAAAGGATCATTCACCTCACAAAGAACCTCTAAAAGCAATCAACTTGGGTTCAAGAAGACAAAAGAAGTAAATATCGGAGCTTCACTGACAAAGAACGCCAAGAGCAAACCGATAAATCATCTCAAAGAATATGTTGATGTGTTCGCTGGTCCTATCAGACATGCCGTAGATACCAAAGATTGTGAGCATCACTTGCCATTAAAACCGAATGTCCACCGCTTACAAAAATGAGAAGAGTTCACCCCGATATGGCGTAAAAATCAAAAGGAAGTTCAAAACACCGACGCAGTTTCCTCGTCACTGAATATCCTCAATGGCTAGCCAACATAGTGCCTGCTCCAAGAAAGATGGGAAAGTCGAATGTGTGTGACTACCGGATCCGAACAAAGCAAGTCCGAAGACGATTTCCCACTCACCGATATTGACATGCTAGTGGATAACATCAAAATTCAACGCCTTTTCCTTCATGGACGGTTTCTCGTTACAATCGATCGTAATGGCTCCCAAGACATGGAGAAGACATCCTTCATCACGCTGGGCACTTTTGCTACAAAGTAATGCCGTTTGATTAAAGAATGCAGTGCAACTTACCAAAGGGCAATGACTACTCTCTTTCACGACATGATGCACAAAGAGATCAAGTCTACGTGGACGATGATAGCAAAGTCCGATAATCAAGAAGAGCATATAGACAATCTCTTAAAGTTGTTTCAACGACTAAGGAAATTTCACTCACGAATCCTAACAAATGCACCTTTGGGGTAAGATCCGAAAACTCCTAGGTTTCATCACAATCAAAGAGGTATTGAAGACTCGACAAAGTTAAGGCTATTCAAGAAATGCCACGCCACATATGAAAAGCAAGTAAGAGGATTTCTGACGGTTGAATTACATCTCCGCATTTATCTCCCAAATGATCACACTGTGGCCGATATTCAAACTTCTCCGCAAAAATCAAGAGGTTGTGTGGATGTAAGATTGTCAAAAGGCTTTGACAAGATCAAGGAATACCGCCGTAACCACCAATACCGATCCCTCCATTGAAGGAAGACCATTAATCATGTACCTTACTGCATTAGAAGAGTCCATGGGTCACAGATTGGACAACAAGATGAAACCGTAAGAAAGAGCATGCCATTTACTACCTAAGTAAAAGTTCACAGATCGTGAAACTCGTACTCCATGCTCGAGAAAACATGTCTTTGTGTGGGCTTCAAAACGCCTCCACAAGACATGATCAATCATACGACTTGGTTAATCTCCAAAATGGATCCGATCAAGTACGATTTGAGAAACCCGCTTTAACCGGAGAATCGCCGATGGCGATGCTATTATCGAGTATGACATTCAGACCATGCTCAAAAAGCGGTCAAAGGAAGCATTCTCACGATCACTGGCTTATCACCGCTTCAACGAATACCAATCTCTCAAATTTGAATTCCGACGAGGATGTTATGTACTTAAAGATGAAAGATTGCGACGAACCGCTACACAAAGAAGGACCAGATCCAGAATCCAGATGGGGCCTAATCTTTGATGGAGCAGTTAATGTCTTTGGCAATGGAATTGGGGCAGTCATCATCACTCCTAAAGGTTCTCACATCCCATTTTCCGCCAGATTGCTATTTGATTGCACCAACAACATCGCAGAATAAGGCTTGCATCATGGGTATCGAAGAAGCCATCGACTTAAGGATCAAGATCCTTGACATATATGGAGACTCAGCCCTTGTGATCAATCAAATTAAAGACAAATATGAAACTCATCATCTTGGTCTAATTCCTTACAGAGATTATGCAAGACGTTTGTTGACTTTCTTCAACAAAGTTGAACTGCATCATATCCCTCGAGATCAGAATCGAATGGCAGACGCCTTGGCAACTCTATCTTCCATGTTCAAAATCAACGATTGGAATGATATGCCTAAGATCCGCATCAGACGCCTTGAAAGACCTGCATATGTGTTCGCAATCGGGCGCTTTGATGATAAACCGTGGTTCCACGATATCAAACGCTTCCTTCAAACACGAGAATACCCACTGGGCATCGCACAAGGATAAGAAAATCCTAAGGAGGCTCTCTCAAACTTCTTCCTCAAGATGTGCTATACAAAAGAAACTTCGACATGGTTCTTCTCGATGCGCCGACGCAAGAAGCGCACACGATCATCCATGAGGGCATGAAGGGTCCTTCGAACCCATTCAAATGGGCATGCAATGTCCAAAAATCTTGAGAGCAGGATACTATTGATAATGATGGAATCGATTGTCAGAACACGCCAAAAGATGTCACAAGTGCCGATCTACGCAGATAAGATCCATGTGCCACCAACTCTACTCAACGCTCTCTTCCGTGGCCTTTCTCCATGTGGGCATTGACATGATTGATGATTGAACCAAAAGCGTCCAACGGACATCGCTTCATTCTAGTGGCTATTGATTACTTCACCAAATGGGTCGGCAAATTTTACGCCAACGCCACAAGACAAGTGGTTGTGAGGTTCATCAAGAACAACCTCATTTGCCGATATGGAATTCCAAGCAAGATCATTACGCATAATGGATCAAACATGAACAACAAAATGATGAAAGAACTGTGAGGAATTCAAGATCGAGCATCATAACTCATCTCCTTACCGCCAAAGATGAACGGCGTTGAAGCGCCAACAAGAACATCAAGAAGATTGTCCAAAATGGTCATCACTTACAAAGACCACGAATGTCGCCATTTGCTCGCATGGGTATCGTATTCAAGACGCACAACAGGGCAACCCCTTTTCTCTGGTATACGGCATGGAAGCAAGGTTCCCATAGAAGTTGAGATTCCTTCAATGAGAGTTCTCATGGAAACCAAATTATCCGTCGAATGGTGTCAAAGCATACGACCAACTAAACTTAATCAAGAAAAGCTACCGACCGCCTCGTGTCACGGACAACTATATCAAAGAAGAATGAAGAAAGCTTTAGACAAAAAGGTCCGACTGTGAATTCGAGAAGCCGACTGCTTAAAAAGATTCTCATTTTCAACCGATTCTAGGGCAAATGGACTCCTAACTACGAAGGCCCATACATCGTCAAAAGGAGCTTTCAAGCAATATGACTCTCACAACCATGGACGGTGATGAACTCCCGTGATCCCGTGAATGCTGATGCAACAAGAAATACTTTGTCTAATAAAACAAAAGAACAGCCGGTAAGTCGAAAACCGAAAAGGCGGCTTAGGCAAAATGAGCCCTTGTGGATTGAAAACCTAAAAGGCGATCCAGCAAAAATTAGAGACAATAAATAGAAATTATCCTGATAAATTGGAAACCTGAAAAGGCAATCTAGGCAAAAACAAGGATAAAAAAAATGACAAAGTAATCAGATCACCAGATTCCAATCTAAAGATTCTTCCATCAACGGATCTTCAATCAACTTTTCTGAAGTGACAAGCACAGTTGGAATTCAAAGTTGATAGGGATAATAGCGGTTATTTGCTTTCAATGTTGCCTTTTCCCAATAAATTATCATTTCCAACTTTTGTAAATAGTTCATGGAATCCCGCCTTTGGCTAATTACCATTCTATTCAATAAAATTTGAGCCTTGTGCCTTTTGTTTGCAATTCCTGCTTTATTCTGTTTTGCAAAATAAACGCTTTTTATTGTGAAAATCACTTTTTGAAACAAAAATGTTTTAAATGAATTTTTACTTCAAAAATTTTAAAACAAAAAGCAAAATTTTCCTTTGAACTATGGACACAGAAAGAACTTCAACAGTTTTCTCCATAAGAGTTTTAATTTCCGAAAGATAGAACGATTGCTAGAAGTCTTCCTCGCAGAATCATCAAAGGACGGTATTCTTATCCAAAAAGAATTCCCGACAAAGTTGCCAATAAAATACCTTTCTCAGAAAGCATGCAACTCAAAATTCTTCATCAGTGAACGTTTGCACCTTTGCTGCAATTTTCACTAAATATTTGTTCGAACTGTGACGTGGTCCTTTTCCCAAATATCTCTTTAGTGTCTTTGTCAAAGTATTGTTAGCATGCATATAACATTCATGACATTCATAATAGCATCATTCATGCATTTTTGCATTCCTTGAAATGTTTGCTTCCATATCACTGGTTTAAATCACACTTACTCATGTAAGTACAAGTCTATCCCCAGTAGAGTATCTCCAAGCGGAAAAGATACATTTTCTTTTTTTCCCTGGCGGAGTATCCCCAAACAGAGAGATACATCTTTTCTCTATCATGTTCCCCAGCTGAGATCATCCCTCATTTGGAACAATGTCTTGATTGACTTTTTCTTTCCAGTTCGTTCCTGGATAGAACCCTGTCTATAATCAACAAAGCAATAAGCAATAGCCTCATCATTTGAGCCGCTTATTTTTCTTTTCATGAAAGTTTGTTCTTCTCAACAAGGTCGATCACGACCAGACGAGAAAATCCCCAACATTTGTCTTTCACAAAAAGAAACCCGTGTTCCACAATCAAAAAGCCCGATCTTCTCAAAAGAGAAATCCTCGCAAGATTATATCCAAGAAAATAGAAACTCATTTTGAGTTCTGTTTTTCATTGTCTATTATTCACAAGGTCAATAATCAACAAAATCTTTCAAAGATTTACCTTGTTATAGTTATCACTTTGTCGATAATTGGTAATATCTACGAAACTCATCTCGAATCAATTTCCATTATCGTCATATTCACAAGGTCAATACGCAGAATTTTCTCAAAAGATTTACCTTGTTATAGTTATCACTACCGATAATTGGTAATATCTTTAGAATTCATTACCATAAACTATCACAATGTCGATAATTGATAATATCATTTTCACTTACCTTAAACGTTGTCACGAGGTGTATGTAATCTTTAATTTTCCAAAGCGAAAGATGTTCACATGTTTTGTGAATCTTTTTCCCCAAATAAACATATTGCATGTTTCCCAACAAAGATCCTCTTTTCTCAAAGATCGAGTCATCCTCACAAGTTTTTTCCCACCATGTCATTTCTTTGATATGATCCGTTAAAACTCTTACAATCATTTTGCATCATCCGCATTTTTGGTATCTTAGGTCCAAAATTTACGATGATATTTAAGTCTCTTTACCTATCAAAACGAAGATATTCATCTTCATCTCTCGTGAAAGAAACTTCAATGGGATCTTCATACCCCAATTTTGACCTAATATACCACCTTACATTTGCATCATTTGCATAACTAATGTTTCGCATCATTAATGGTGTAACTTTCATGTGTCAACATTAGGGTTTCATGATTTTCATCTCGATTCAAGAGGCAACCAATTAGGGTTTGAGTTTTACTCACCTCATTTGATCTATCTTGATCAAATCACCTTCAATCCTCGATATCCATTTTTCTCATTGATCAATCGAGGATCGACCAATTAGGGTTTTGATCGGGCATGAGTTTTTGAGAAAGAAATGACTTTTTTGGATAGAGATTGGTTATCATATCTTAGATACAACATCTTGACCTAATTTCCGGATTCAAAAATCACGTGTTTTCACTGACTTCATCACCAATTTAAACATCTCATGAAAATTCATCGACAGTAAAAGTTGACTTTTGGTCAAATTTTCAAAACAAAACTTTTTCAATCATCAAAATACTTCAAATGATCCATCATGATCATAAAAATCAAAGAATTTGAAAAAGTCAACAAAGTTTCAACACTTAGAAAATTTCTAAGTGTTAAAATTTCTTATTTTTCCAAACTTCATGCCATTTTTTCACCTAGTTCCATTTTGAATTGGAAAACTCAAAACATGAAAGTTGTAGCTCTTGAAACAAGCTTTCCAAAATGTCCAAGAACTCTCAAATCCATGGAGTCTAGCTATACTTTTGAAATTGAAACATAAGGCTCCATGAACATGATTTTTCAAGGTCAAAACTTCAAATTATAGGTCATTTTTTTTCATCTAGAAGCATTGCGCCAATTAAGCTTAGAGCTGATAAATATCAGCTAGATATAATTGAGATGAGATAAGATCAATTGGAAGATTTTCACATGGTAAAAGAGGAAACTTCCTTTTACTTTTTGAAAAGTCATTCTTACCCTTAAGCAACTTGAATTTCCAATTGCCATGTATTTGCCTAACATTTTCATTGGCCTATAAATAGATCACAATTTCAAGTTCAAATCACACCAAAGTAATTCCAAGACATATTTTTCCACTTTCTCCAATTTCAAATCATAGTTCAAATGAGAAAAACTTGCAATTTTGAGAATTAGTAAAACTAGGGAAAGTTTGGTGTCAAACACATTTCATAGTCAATATATAACTTGTTTGAAGCTTAAGAAACATAAAAAGCTAGAACTGAATTACATTTCATGTCACATAAGCTTTCAAAACTTTATGATTCAATTCTGTTTTGGTGAATTAACTTGTTTGCATCCAAACATCATCCATAAACATCATAGGATGATCCAAATCATAAACAACTAACTATAATTTTAACACGATTTCCGCTTCCATTTTTGAGCTTATGCAGTAATGGTCCAGCTGATTTGCGAGAGAAGACCATCCCTATAGCTTTACATAGGCCGATGATGCTACACCAATCCTAAAACCAACTGGAAACACTCAATCATCTTCTTCGATTTCAACTTGAACAGTTAGAACTCGAACTTGGTTATCATGATTCTTTTCACTTAAGTGAAAAACTTGGCCAATCTCTTTCCGCACCTATCACGATCATAAGCCCTCAAAAAATCAAAGAATCATCAACTATGCATCATTTAATTTGAAATCTTAGTTTCTAGGGTTCTTCGTGATTCCGAATTCAAACGTAGACTAAAAAAATAAATGCAATTTCATCTCGTATTCCTGTGAAAAATCGAGCAACTTTCATGTTTATTTCATTTAATTTCATTGAGAAACGAAGATTGTAGCTTGAATTGAAAACTGAGGATCGATGGAGACGAACACCGGTGACGTGTTCTTGAGTTTGAAAATTCAAAATTCCAATATCTTGTTTACACGTGTTTTGATCCATAAACACAAACGCGCTTGTCCCAAAGGGTAGCTAGCTTGCCCGTAGTGCTTTTGTACGAGCCATCCCAATGGTCATGAGTTCAACTCTCCACAAGACCATTCTTTTTTAAAACTTATATTTTTCATGTTTTTCACAAACTTTCACATTTTTTTAAATCAAAACTCCTCATTTTGAGGTGATTTTTGGACACTTGTCAATAAATGTATCTATTTTATGATAGTGCAAAATTTTAAAAAATGCATTTTATATTTTAATCGAAATAAAACGACGCTCGAGCACTTTTCAAACACTTTAAAAGGTGAATTTTTCAAGTTTTACTTCCGATTCTTTTCAAAACTTCTCATAAATGAACTCACATTTCAAAACATTTTCAAAATCATTTTTCAAAACTTTTTATCAAACTTGCATCTTTTACCATGATCGGTCCGATTAAGATAAAATCAAATTCGCTTCCTCGAATTTCTTAATCGATCATGGGGTGTTTCCCAACTTTTATGTACATATTCAATTTTTCTCGTATATACTCAAATCATCATTGTTAATATTCAAACATAAACAAATTTTTTGTTTTTTTTCATTTTTGTTTATACACCGAATCCATTGGTTCTAGGAGAAGAATTATTCCGATGAAACTTTTTAAACCAATGGGCCTCCTCACGGTGTAAGTCCCATAACATTCTTTTTATGTACATAATATTTCTTTGTACATATCAAACTTTCTTCAAATACATACAAATTTTTTGTTTACATAACAAATATTTTTTATACTCAAGTATGATAAACTTCGATCGCTTGTTTTCACTTACTGTATACACAATCAAACATTCTTTATGTACATACATATTTTCTTTGTACATATCAAATTTTTTTAATATACATACAAATCTTTGTCTCTATATAATATGATACTTTTCACGTATAAACTTCGATCGCTTGTTTTCCGTTTCATTCATATATATATGAATACCATTGATATTAAAAGGAGCATTATTCCTGTGAAACTGCTTAAATCAATGGGCCACCCTTATGGTGTAAGTCCCAACCTCATATGTACATCCATATCTCTGTATATAATACTGCTGTACATATTTATTCCTTGTACATCCAAACTTGTAAATAATTGCTGCTTTAAACGCTCTTCACGTACACTTGTTTATATTTCCTTCATAAACTCTTGTAAATAAACATCATGCATCCGTTTATATTTCCTTCATAAACCTCGTGAATACATATCACACACACACTTGTTTATACAACTGCCTAATTATAACATAACAATTAGTCTAACCAATAGGTTCCCCATTTGTAGCCTCCGCTGGCTTTATATAAGATAATTCATCTCATGAATTTAGCCTCCGCTTGGGCTTTATACAAGATAACTTCCCCATAGAGTTTAACCTCCTCTTAGGCTTCATATAAGAAAACTCATTCATCGAGTTTAGCCTCCGCTTAGGCTTCATATAAGACAACACCTTCGATGAGTCACCTCCTCTTGGCTTCGCTCAAAAGAACTCCTCATTGAGTTTAGCCTTCTTTGGGCATCATACAATGAAAGAGACCATAAAATATCTTAACAACCTCCTATTGGGCTTCCAATACAAAGAATCACCTGCTAGATAGAACCAGAGTATAATTTCCTGAAATTGCTCTTCATTCCAAAAGGATGGTTTCTGTGAAATCCTTTTAAGACAAAGCCGTATATACCCTATAGCTTCCTCTTGGGCTTCATACACCCTCGATGACCCTCGATGACCCTCGTAATGCCTCCTCTGGCTAACAATACAAGGACCCATGGGCTTCTTAAAATCATCCCTTTAATCCAATCAATTTCTCCTCGAGATTTAGACATCTATCATCTCTATGGAAGAAGTATCTCATCTATCACATCACATACAGTCAAAAACTTTTTCAAACCTTTTCAAACTATTTTCAAACAAAAACATCTCTTAATTGTAAGTGGTAACGCTTGTATACTCAAGCAAAACACCTAATGCTTACAGTTAAAAGATTTCAATCATTTTTTAAACATCTTTCTTAAACATGTAAGTGGTAACGCTTGTACACTCAAGCAAAACACCTATAACTTACGATGAAAGATTTCAATCAAACTTTTAAAAATGTATGTGAGGAAATAGATTAGATACATTTTTCATTAAGATGACATTTGTCTGTGTCTCTTACTAATATCCCGTTGCTTTCCACTAAGCATAAGTGGAACTACGATTGCTCCGACTTTCTCAACATCCTTTTGAGAATACGAGGCACAAGGTCTCATCCTTGCCGAGCAAATTTCTTCTCCCTCGGACCAAACAAACCATAGATCCTCGAGATCCGAGCTACAAATGCTCCGATTCCCACTAGGTGATATGTATGCGTAAGATCCATGATCTTTGCGAGCACAATAATAACAAACAATAGGATCCCACATAATCTATCCTTCTTAAAATCCCAAAGGAGAAACTTTCAATCATAGAAATAGCAATTAAAACACACAAACATATCAAACATATTCATATATAAAGCTATAGATAACTATATATATTTAGGTGCTCCATCTATTCCCTTTATATAACAATCCTTACTCAGATCCCCAATGCGTATGCCTAGTTTGCGCTTAGTGTTACGCATATCAAAATCAATTGAGGGTATTAACCCTTTTTTCATAATCATTAAATCATCTTTCTTGTGTTGAAAATAATAAAGCTTGATGCTCATGCATCTTTATAAACAAATCAAAAGAGTAAATCGTTTCGTTTAGAATCAATACATATTCGATCCTCTAGCGCGTCACCTTTTAACGCGAACACATAGATATATAGAAATTTGAAATGAATATAAATCTTAAGAAATTCTGAAGAAATACGCAGTGAACACAAATCTTAAGAAAATCTGATGATATTTGAAGTTTAGATAAGTCTTTTGAAAATGTGAAGAAATTTTAAATGAACATAAGTCTCTAGAAAATTTGAGGAAAACATGATGAAACTTGACTTGAACATACATCTTAAGAATATTTGTTGAATCTTATGAACATAGATCAAGAAATTTGAAACTTATGTTCACGCTAAGTCGTCAAATATAAATATAAATTCAAAATCAGAAACAAATTTTAATAATAAAATCATAATTAAAATAGTTTGAATAATGGATTATTTAATTAAATTTTATTGATGAAATATATAATGTTATCCATGCATCAAATTAAAATTTCTTACTACTTAATTCAATCAGAAAATTAATAATTTTATTTTTGACAACATTAATAAATTATTAATGTCAATTTTCTGTTCATATATATTTTATAATTATTCTATTTTAAATATATATAACATTTCGATTCAAGTTTATTGGATATGCATCAAATATTAAAATGTAATCGGTTAAAATTGAAGTGAATACAAGTCTTAAGAAAACTGAAATTTGAAGATATTTGACATGAACATAAGTTTCAAATTTCTTCAGATCTATGTTCACTTAAGATTCCAACCTATATTCTTAAGATGTTGTTCAAGTCAAGTTTCATCAATTTTCTAGAGACTTACGCTCATTTCAAATTACATCACATATTTATTTGATGCATGGATGCCATTATATGTTTCATCAATAAAATTTAATTAAATAATCCAATATTCAAACTATTTTAATTATGATTTTCTTATTAAAATTCGTTTCTGATTTTGATTTATATTTATTAAAAAATCTTGTGAAATTTGAATTGAATATAGGTCTTAAAAAATTAGATGAAATTTGAAGTGAATATAAGTCTTTAGAAAACTGTTAAAATTGAATCGAATACAAGTCTTCGAAAATCATGAAATTTGAAGTGAATATAAGTCTTAAGAAAATCTGATTAAATTTGAAGTGAATTTAAGTCTTCAGAAAATCGGATCAAATTTGAAGTGCATATAAGTCTTCAGAAAATCTGATGAAATTTGAAGTGAGTATAAGTCTTCAAAAAATCTTGTGAAACTTGAATTGAATATAGGTCTTAAAAAATTAGATGAAATTTGAAGTGAATATAAGTCTTTAGAAAATCTGGTTAAAATTGAAGTGAATACAAGTCTTCAGAAAATCTGATGAAATTTGAAGTGAATATAAGTCTTAAGAAAATCTGATGAAATTTGAAGTGAATATAAGTCTTCGTAAATCGATGAAATTTTAGTGAATATAAGGAACTGTCAAACTTGAAGTGAATATAAGTCTTCAGAAAATTAGTTGAATTTTGAAGTGAATATAAGTCTTTAGAAAATTAGATGATATTTTAAGTGAATATAAGTCTTGAGAAAATTCGATCAAATTTGAAGTGAATATATGTCTTCATGAAAATCGATGAAATTTGAAGTGAATATAAATCTTCAAAAACAAAGTGAATATAAGTCTTCAGAAAATCTTATGAAATTTGAAGTGAATATAAGTCTTCAAAAATCTAGTGAAACTTGAAGTGAATATAAGTCATCTTAAAATTAGATGAAATTTGAAATGAATATAAGTCTTCCGAAAATCTGGTTAAAATAGAAGTGAATACAAGTCTTCAAAAAATCTGATGAATTTTGAAGTGAAATATAAGTCTTTAGAAAATCTGATGAAACTTGAAGTGAATATAAGTTTCAGAAAATCTGATGAAATTTGACGTCAATATAAGTCTTCAGAAAATTAGATGAAATTTTAAGTGAATATAAGTCTTCAGAAAATTTGGTGAAACTAGAAGTGAATATAAGTGTTCGTAAAGATGAAATTTGAAGTGAATATAAGTCTTCGAAAACTGTGAAACTTGAAGTGAATATATGTCTTAAAATTAGATGAAATTGAAGTGAATGTCTTCGAAAATATGGTTAAAATTGAAGTGAATACAAGTCTTCAAAATCAAGAAATTTGAATATAAAATCTTAGAAATTCAAGAAATACAAAGTGAACATAAATCTTATGAAATTTGATATGAACATAAGTCTCTAGAAAATTTGAGGAAAACCCGATAAAACTTGACGAACATAAATCTTAAGAAAATAGAATGGAATCTAAAGTGAACATAGATTTAAAGAAGAAATACCTTTTAGTCCCTTAACTATACCTCAAGGTACATTCTGGTCCTTTATCTTTAAAAAGTGTCAAAGTGGTCAATTGTTTCAAAGTTCCACGTTAAAACTAATGTCAACTTTTGGGTGGCATCCGACGTGGTGGCACGCCGCAATGTATGTGGTTTAAAAAATACATTGCTTTTGGGGATTTGAACCCAAGTTCCTATGCATACATGGGAAACATTTTGCCACTACACCACCTTGCAACTAATGGTTATCCATTACTATTTCAATTATAAGTATTATTATTTTTATGTATTATTATTATTATTATATATAAATACTATTATTATAAAAATAGTTATTATTATTTTATATAAACAGTATTATTATTATTATATCAAAACAGAATAATATTTTTTATTATTATTATTATTATGTTAAAATTGAATACTATAATTATTTTAAAACATATTATATGTATAAAAAGATATTTAATGATTACAAGCAATATTTTTTAAAATTAATATTCAGTTTTTAAAATATTTATTATTATTATTATTATTTTAAAATTGATTATATTTTATGAATGAATTATTCAGTTTTTATAAATATAATTTGTTTTTAAAAATAATATTAATTTAACAAATAATAATAATATTAAGAAATCGGAATATTTGAAGTGAAAGTAAGTGTTTTGAAAATGATGAAATGAATATAAGTCTCGAGAAAATTTGAGGAAACCGAAAAACGTGACGTAAATCTTAAGAAAATACGATGAATCAGTGAACATAGATCCAAGAAATTTAGTGAATATAAATCTTAAGAAATTTAAGAAATACGTAGTGAACGTAAGTCTTAAGAAATCTGATGAAATTTGAAATTAACATAAGTCTCTAGAAAAATTGATGAAAACCTGATGAAGCTTGACGTGAACATAAATCTTTAAAAAGTATGATTGAATCTGAAGTGAACATTGATATGTAGAAATTTGAAGTGAATATAAAACTTAAGAAATTCAGAAGAAATACGAAGTGAATATAAGTCTGATGATATTTAAAGTGAATATAAGTCTTTAGAAAATGTGATGAAATTTGTAATGAATAAAAGTCTCTAGAAAATTTGGGGGAAACCTGATGAAACTTGACGTGAACATAAATCATAAGAAATCTGATGATATTTGAAGTTTTTATAAGTCTTTAGAAAATGTGATGAAATTTGAAATGAACATAAGTCTCTAGAAAATTTGAGGAAAACCTGATGAATCTTGACGTGAACATAAATCTTAAGAAAATATGATGGATTTTGAAGTGAACATAGATATGTAGAAATTTGAAGTGAATATAAATGTTAAGAAATTCAAAAGAAATACGGAGTGAACACAAATCTTAAGAAAATTTGATGATATTTGAATTGAATATATGTCTTAAGAAAATGTGATGAAATTTGAAATGAACATAAGTCTCTAGAAAATTTGAGGAAAACCTGATGAAGCTTGACGTAAACAAAAATATGAAGTGAACATATATCATAAGAAATATGATTATATTCAAAGTGATATAAGTCTTTTGAATATATGATGAAATTTGAAATTGAAAGTCTCTAGAAAATTTGAGGCAGGCCGGATTAAACTTGACATGAACATAAATCTTAAGAACATACGATGGAATATGAAGTGAACATAGATCTAATGAAATTTGAAGTGAATATAAATCTTACGAAATTCTGAAGAAATACGAAGTGAACATAAGTCTTAAGAAATTTTACGATAATTAAAGTGAATATAAGTCTTAAGAAAATGTGATAAAATTTTAAATGAACATAAGTCTCTAGAAAAATTGAAGAAAACCTGATCAAACTTGACGTGAACATTAGTCTTAAGAATATCTTATGGAATCTGAAGTTAACATAGATCCAAGAAATTTGAAGTGAATAAAATCTTATGAAAATTTGATGATATATGTCTTTAGAAATGTGATGATATTTGAAATGAATATAAGTCTTTAGAAAATTTTAGGAAAACCATTTGAAACTTGAAGTGAACATAAATCATAAGAATATCTAATGTAATCTAAAGTGAATGTAAATCTTACGACATTCTGGAAACATATGAAGTGAACGTAAATCTTAAGAAATATGATGATATTTTAAGGGAATATAAGTCTTTACAAAATGTGATGAAATTTGAATTGAATATAAGTCTCCAAAAAAATTGAGGAAAACCGGATGAAACTTGACGTGAACATAAATCTTAAGAAAATACGATGAAATCTTAATTGAACATAGATCTCAAGAAATTTGAAGTGAATATAAATCTTAAGAAATTCTGAAGAAATATGAAGTGAACATAAATCTTAAAAAGTAAAATTGAATCTGAAGTGAATATAAATCTTAAGAAATTCTGAAGAAATATGAAATGAACATAAATCTTAAAAAGTAAAATTGAATCTGAAGTGAACATTGATATGTAGAAATTTGAAGTGAATATAAAACTTAAGAAATTCAGAAGAAATACGAAGTGAATATAAGTTTGATGATATTTAAAGTGAATATAAGTCTTTAGAAAATGTGATGAAATTTGTAATGAATAAAAGTCTCTAGAAAATTTGGGGAAAACCTGATGAAACTTGATGTGAACATAAATCTTCAGAAATCTGATGACATTTGAAGTTTTTATAAGTCTTTAGAAAATGCGATGAAATTTGAAATGAACATAAGTCTCTAGAAAATTTGAGGAAAACCTGATGAAACTTGACGTCAACATAAATCTTGAGAAAATATGATGGATTTGGAAGTGAACATAGATATGTAGAAATTTGAAGTGAATATAAATGTTAAGAAATTCAAAAGAAATACAGAGTGAACACAAATCTTAAAAAATTTGATGATATTTGAATTGAATATATGTCTTAAGAAAATGTGAAGAAATTGGAAATGAATATAAGTTTCTAGAAAATTTGAGGAAAACCTGATGAAGCTTGACGTGAACATAATTCTTAAAAAATACGATGGAATCTGAAGTGAATAGATATGTAGAAATTTGAAGTGAATATAAATCTTAAGAAATTCTGAAGAAATACGAAGTGACATAAATCTTAAGAAATCTGATGATATTTGTAGTGAATATAAGTCTTTAGAAAATGTGATGAAATTTGAAATGAACATAAGTCTCTAGAAAATTTGACGAAAACCTGATGAAACTTGACGTGAACATAAATCTTAAGAAAATCTGATGGATTCTAAAGTGAACATAGATATGTAGAAATTTGAAGTGAAAAAAAATCATAAGAAATATGATTATATTTGAAGTGAATATAAGTCTTTAGAAAATGTGATGAAATTTGAAATGAATATAAGTCTCTAGAAAATTTGAGGAAAACCTAATGAAACTTGAAGTGAACACATATCTTAAGAAAATACGATGAAATCTAAAATGAACATAGATCTGAAGAGATTTGAATTGAATATAAATCTTACTAAATTATGAAGAAATACGAAATGAATATAAATCTTATTAACCGATTTATATTTGAAGTGAATATAAGTCTTAGAAAATGAGATGAAATTTGAAATGAACATAAGTCTCTAGAAAATTTGAGGAAAACCTGATGAAACTTGACGTGACCATAAATCTTAAGAAAATCTGAAGGATTCTGAAGTAAACATAGATATATAGAAATTTGAAGTGAATTTAAATCAAGAAATACGGAGGAACAAAAATCTTAAGAAAATCATGATATTTGATGTTTATATAAGTCTTTAGAAAATGTGATGAAATTTGAAATGAACATAAGTCTCTAGAAAATTTTAGAAAAACCTTATGAAACATGACGTGAACATAAATCTTAAGAAAATCTGATGGATTCTGAAGTGAACATAGATATGTAGAAATTTTATGTGAATATAAATCTTAAGAAATTCTAAAGAAATACGAAGTGATCGTAAATCTTAAGAAATCTGATGAAATTTGAAATGAATATAAGTCTTTAGAAAATGTGATGAAATTTCAAATGAACATAAGCCTCTAGAAAATTTGAGGAAAAACTGATTAAACTTGACGTGACATAAATCTTAAGAAAATATGATGGATTCTTAAGTGAACATAGATATGTAGAAATTTGAAGTGAATATAAATCTTAAGAAATTAAGAAATATGAGTGAACACAAATCTTAAGAAAATGATGATATTTGAAGTTTAAATTACTCTTTTGAAAATGTGATGAAATTTGAAATGAAAATAAGTCTCTAGAAAATTTGAGGAAAAAAAGATGAAACATGACGTGAACATAAATCTTAAGAAAGTTTGATGGATTTTGAAGTGAACATAGATATATAGAAATTTCAAATGAATATAAATCTTAAGAAATTCAAGAAATACGGAGGAACACAAATCTTAAGAAAATCATGATATTTGAAGTTTAGATAAGTCTTTTGAAAATGTGAAGAAATTTTAAATGAACATAAGTCTCTAGAAAATTTGAGGAAAACATGATGAAACTTGACGTGAACATAAATGTTAAGAAAATCGATGGATTCTAAAGTGAACATAGATATGTAGAAATTTGAAGTGAATATAAATCTTAAGAAATTCAAGATATACGGAGTGAACACATATCTTAAGAAAATTTGATGATATTTGAAGTTTATATAAGTCTTTAGAAAATGTGATGTAATTTGAAATGAACGAAGTCTCTAGAAAATTTGAGGAAAACTCGATGAAACTTGACTTGAACATACATCTTAAGAATATTGGTTGGAATCTTAAGTGAACATAGATCTCAAGAAATTTGAAACTTATGTTCACGCTAAGTCTTCAAATATAAATATAAATTCAAAATCAGAAACGAATTTTAATAATAAAATCATAATTAAAATAGTTTGAATAATGGATTATTTAATTAAATTTTATTGATGAAATATATAATGTTATCCATGCATCAAATTAAAATTTCTTACTACTTCATTCAACTGTAAAAAAATTCATAATTTTATTTTTGACAACATTAATAAATTATTAATGTCAATTTTCTTTTCATATATTTTTTTATAATTTTTCTATTTTTAAATATATATAACATTTCGTATTCAAGTTTATTGATATGCATCAAATATTAAATGTAACCGTTAAGATTGAAGTGAATACAAGTCTTAAGAAAATCGTGAAATTTGAAGATATTTGACATGAACATAAGTTTCAAATTTCTTCGATCTATGTTCACTTAAGATTCCAACCTATATTCTTAAGATGTATGTTCAAGTCAAGTTTCATCAGATTTCCTCAAATTTTCTAGAGACTTACGCTTATTTCAAATTACATCACATTTTTATTTGATGCATGGATACCATTATATATTTCATCAATAAAATTTAATTAAATAATCCATTATTCAAACTATTTAATTATGATTTTATTATTAAAATTGCTTCGATTTTGATTTATATTTATTAAAAAATCTTGTGAAACTTGAATTGAATATAGGTCTTAAAAAATTAGATGAAATTTGAAGTGAATATAAGTCATTAGAAAATCTGGTTAAAATTGAACTGAATACAAGTCTTCGTAAAATCATGAAATTTGAAGTGAATATAAGTCTTAAGAAAATCGATTAAATTTGAAGTGAATATAAGTCTTCGTAAAATCGGATCAAATTTGAAGTGAATATAAGTCTTCAGAAAATCTGATGAAATTTGAAGTGAGTATAAGTCTTCAAAAAATCTTGTGAAACTTGAATTGAATATAGGTCTTAAAAAATTAGATGAAATTTGAAGTGAATATAAGTCTTCAGAAAATCTGGTTAAAATTGAAGTGAATACAAGTCTTCGTAAAATCATGAAATTTGAAGTGAATATAAGTCTTAAGAAAATCATGAAATTTGAAGTGAATATAAGTCTTCGTAAAATCGATGAAATTTTAAGTGAATATAAGTCTTCGTGAAACTGTCAAACTTGAAGTGAATATAAGTCTTCTAAAATTAGATGAAATTTGAAGTGAATATAAGTCTTCGTAAAATTAGATGATATTTGCGAATATAAGTCTTTAAAATTTGATCAAATTTGAAGTGAATATAAGTCTTCGTAAAATGATGAAATTTGAAGTGAATATAAATCTTCACAAAATGTGAAACATGAAGTGAATATAAGTCATCGTAAAATGTTATGAAATTTGCAAAGAATATAAGTGTCATACCCCACTGTGTCATGGATGCCTATATCAAAGAAGGATGAAGAAAGCTTTCGACAAAAAGGTCCGACTGTGAATTCGAGAAGGCACCGCTTAAAAAGATTGCCTTTCAACCTCGATTCTAGGGCAAATGGACTCTAATTACGAAGGCCCATACATAGTCAAAAGCTTTTTCCGACGGCTATGACTCTCACAACCATGGACGGTGATGAA
Organism: Vicia sativa; assembly: GCA_021764765.1. NCBI lineage: Eukaryota > Viridiplantae > Streptophyta > Magnoliopsida > Fabales > Fabaceae > Vicia > Vicia sativa. Next base: position 197,783,472 of record CM038795.1, on the reverse strand, counting down.
CTCTCGATCCCGTGAATGCTGATGCGTCAAGAAATACTTTGTCTAAAAAAACAAAAAAAGAATCGGTAAGTCGAAACTCAAAAGGCGGCTTAGGCAAAAGAGCGTCTCGTGGATCAAAACCGAAAAGGGCGATCCGTGCAAAAATTAGAGACAATAAACAAAATTATCCCGATAGTTGAAAACTCGAAAAGGCAATCTATGCAAAAGTAAAGGATACAAAAAACGACAAAGTAATCAGAATCACCAGACACATCAAGAATCTTCCATCAACGGATCTTCAATCAAATCTTTCAAGCAACAAGTATGGAATTCAAAGTTGTTAGGGATAATAGTGTTATTGTTTTCAATGTAGCCTTTTCCCAATAAATTATCATTTCCAACTTTTGTAAATAGCTCATGGAATCACGCCTTAGGTCGATTACCATTCTATCAATAAAAATTTGAGCCTTGTGCCCTTTTTGTTTGCAATTTTGCTTTATTCGCTTTGCTAAATAACGCTTTTATTATGAAAATCACTTTTTAAACTAAAAGTTTTTAAATGAATTTTACTTCAAAATTTTGAAACAAAAGCGAAATTTTCCTTTGAACTCGAATACGTAAAGAACTTCAGTCAGCTTTTCTCCATAAGTGTTTCGATCTCCGAAGATAGAACAATCAAGGAAGTTTTCTCAGCAGAGGTTATCAAAGACGATATTCTTATCCAAAAAGAATGCCCAGCAAATTTGCCAATGAAATGCCTTTCTCCGAAAGTTTAAAGCATGCAACTCAGATCCTTCATCAGGAACGTCTACGCCATCGATGCAGATTTCACCGAGTATTTGTTCGAACTGTGACGTGGTCCTTTTCCCAAATACCTCTTTATTGTCTTGTCAAGTATTGTCAAGATGCATATGACATTCATCATTCTTACATCATAACATCATTAATACATTCCTCGCATTCCTCAATGTTTGCTTCCATATCACTGATTTAAATCATACTTACTCATGTAGGTACGATTATACCACCAGCAGATTGTCCCCAAGCAGAAAAATACATCTTTTATCTATCATGTTCCCCAGCTGAGAGAATTCTTCATTGGGAACAATCTCTTGATTGACCTTTTCTTTCCAGCTGCTCGGATAGAACTCGTTTCTAATCGACAAAGTAATAAGTAATAGCCTTATCATTTGAGCCGCTTATTTTTCTTTTCGAGATTATAGCTTTGAAAATAGAAACTCATTTGAGATCTGTTTTTTCTCACTGTTTTTTCTCACTGTCTATTATTCACAAAGCTGAATACTCAGTAATAGGTCTCAAGATTTGTCTTGTTATAGTTATCACTTTGTCGATAATTGGTAATATCCTCGAACTCGTTTGAGATCTGTTTCCATCATTTGTCTCGTTATTCACAAGGTCGAATACTCGAAGAATTTTCAAGAATTGCCTTGTTATAGTTATCACTACCGATAATTGGTAATATCTTCAGAGCTCGTTACCATAAACTATCACAAGGCTGATAATTGGTAATATCATCTCCGCTTACCTTAAACATTGTCACAAGGTGATGTAAGGTAAGCTCTATTTTTAAACGAAAAAGATATTCACATTTTGTGAATCTTTTCCCAAGGAGACATATTGCTTGTTTCAACAAAAGTGATTCTCTTTTTCTTAAAATGTCCGAGTCATCCTCACAAATTTTTCCTACCATGTCATGTCTTTGATATCATCCGGTGAAACTTTTGCAATCATTTTGCATCATTCGCATTTTTGGTATCTTAGGTCCAAAATTTGCGTATTCTGATATTTAAATCTCTTCACACCTATCAAAACGAAGATATTGATCTTCATATCTCAGGTTGAAGAAACTTAAATAGGGGCATTTGTCATACCCCAATTTTTACCTAATATACCACCTTACATTTGCATCCTTGCATCACTTGATTCAAAGCAATTAATCGCGTGGAGTTCACGTCAAAATTAGGGTTTCATCAAACTTTCATCTGATTCAAGAGGCAAGCAATTAGGGTTTGAGTTTTACTCACTTCATTTGATCTATTTTGATCCAACCATCAACTTCTGATCTTCAGATATCCAACTTTTCTCATTGATCAATCAAGGATCGACCATTAGGGTTTGGTCGAGCATGAGTAATCTCGATTTTTCGATCAATGAATGACTTTCTTGGTGGAGATTGATCTTCATATCTTAGATACAACATCTTGACCTAATTTTGGATTCAAAACATCATGAGTTCACGACTTCATGGCTTTTCGAAACATCCGATGAAATTTCATCTCAGAAAAGTCAAACTTTGACTTTTGGTCAACTTTTCAAAACAAAACTTTTCCATCATCAAAATACTTCAAATGATCCACCTTGATCATAAAAATCAAAGAATTTGGAAAAGTCAACTAAAAGTCAAAATTTCTATCAGAAATACTTAAACGCAGATAATCGATCGTTGATTTCGTTGTCATATATACCGGGCATTGTTGGAGCATTATTCTGAAACGCTTTTAAACCAATGGGCCACCCTTATGGTGTAAGTCCCAACCCTTGTGCATCCACATCTTCGTACATAAATACTGCTCGTATACTTACTTCCTTGTACACAATTAAATATGTAATCATTGTTGCGCCGTTTAAACTTCGTTTATGTACTTGCATATTTCTTCATAAATTTTGTAAATGCATTGCGGGTTTTTTTCATAAACTCCCCGTGAATACATGTCACACACACACATGTTTATACAATGCCTAGTTATAACATAACAACTAGTCTAACCAATAGGTTCCTTGCAAGGCTTTTGGATAAGAGAATAGAGTTAGCCTCTAGTGGTAATGGTAACTCATTTCATCCGAGGTCCTCTTAGGCTTCATATAAAACTCATTCATCCGAGTTTAGCCCACTTAGGCTTCATATAAGACGACACTTTCTTTCGCTTCGCTCAAAAGAAATTTTGCCTTCAGTGGCGGAGACCAAGAAATCTCTTAACAGGCTTATTGGGCCCAATAGGAATCACCCACGTAGATAGTATAATTTCCGTGAAATTGCTCTTAATTCCAAAGGATGGTTTCCGGTGAAACTTTTAAAGCCAAAAGCGGCATACCCTATAGCTTCCTCGAGCTTCATACAAGGACCTCGATGACCTCGATGACCCTAATGCCTCCTCTGGGCTAACAATACAAGGACCCATGGGCTTTAAAAGCATCCTTTAATCCAATCAATTTCTCCCGAGATTTAGACGCTTATCATCTCTATGGAAGAGGTATCTCATCTATCACATCACATACAATTAAACTTTTCAAAAAACAAAAACATCTCTTAATTGTAAGTGGTAACGCTTGTACTCAAGCAAAACACCCAATGCTTACGTTAAAAGATTCAATCTTTTCAAACATCTTTCTTAAACATGTAGTGGTAACGCTACTCAAGCAAAACACCAGAACTTACGATGAAAGATTTTAATCATCAAACTTTTCAAAATGTATGTGATGAAATAGATTAGATACATTTTTCATTAAGATGACATTCGCGTGTCTCTTACTAACATCCCGCTGCTTTCCACTAGCATAAGTGGAACTACGATTGCTCCGACTTTCTCAACATCCTTTGAGAATACGTAGGCACAAGGTCTCATCATGCCGAGCAAATTTCTATCTCCCTCAAACCAAACAAACCATAGATCTCAGAGATCCGAGCTACAAATGCTCTAATTCCCACTAGATATGTATAAGATCCACGATGGTAGCACAATAATAACAAACACTAGGATCCCACATAATCTACCATTTCTTAAAACCCAAAGGAGAAACTTTCCCAATCAAAGAAATAGCAATTAAAACACACAAACATATCAAACATATTCATATATAAAGCTATAGATAACTATATATATTTAGGGTGCTCCATCTATTCCTTTATATAACAAACCCCTTACTCAATCTCCCCAATGTTTAGTTTTTGCGCTAATCATGGCGTATAATGGGGCCTTTTTCTTATCATTCATTAAATTGTGTTGAAAATAATAAAGCTTGATGCTGCGCATCTTTATAAACAAATCAAAAGAGTAAATTGAGCCGTCAATTCTATTCTCAGTACGACACCTTTAACGCGAACAGAAAAGCGATCACTGGGAGTACGAAACTTTGATTTTCAAAAATGTGACTTGCCAAGCTTTTTGTTTTCAAAAGAAGAAAGAAGGGTTAAGCTTGTGCATATGTTTGTTATTGATATTGATTTTCATGGAAAGAAATCCTAACCCGGGAGAAACATTTTAAGATCTAGTGGGTATAGTCCTATTAACTGTGAGAAGTCTTTACTTGAGTTAATTTGAGATCCCTCTCTGGAGGTTGTCTTGGGGGTATTTGTGTTTAGCAAGTATTTGGAAGACATTTTGCTTTCAAGAGAATTGGCGGTCGAGTGGAGAACACATCACCCATCCGGCCATTTGTAGTGGTGAGATTATTCGCATGAAGTTTAGAATAATTGTCATGAGAGACTGATCAGCGAAGTTTTTCTTGAAAATATTATTGGACCATCGAGTATTCAACAAATCCAATAATATTTCAAAGAGGAGTGTTGAGCTCAGACATCGAGAAATTTCACGTATGAATAAGCCTTAGAACTTACCCACGTTGATTCTTATCGTTGGCCTCATGCTCGTGACTTGACGCTTGATCGTGTGTATAACTACTAACCATGTTTGCAACATTCATTCATGCATTCATTCAAAACTTCATTTTCTTCCCATTTCCAAAGAATTTAGAGATTTTTCTTGTAAAATATTTTAGGTTAGTGATGACGGCGAGGAAGATTCACCAAGAGATACGCTTTAGAATTTCGATGTAGGAAAGTTGAAAGAATTAGCATCCTTGTTAGAAGATCCTCGGATTTGAAACGCTATGGAACTTTTTAACTATTCCGAACACTAACGTTGATGAAGGACTTCTCAAAATTTTATTCGCTTTCTCCGCCATCAAGTTTCACTTTCCCGACTATCATTGATGCCTACTTTGGAAGAGTACGCACATACTAGGTATCTCAAGACGACAAAGTGCCTTTCAATGGTTTGGAAGCCATTCCTAAGTCACCAGTCATTGCAACAATGACTCATTTAAAGAAATCAGAGATAGACAAAAACCTAACTACCAGAGGAAAACTCTTAGGACTGACTTCAAAGTTACTAATGGAGAAGGCTCTTAAATTCTCTGAGGCCGGTAGTATGGTAGCCTTTGAAGCTATTTTAGCTTTACTCCTTTATGGATTGGTGTTGTTTCCTCAACGTCCCAAATTTCGTTGATATCAACGCCATAAGGATCTTTCGATTGGAAATCCTGCTCCCACCGCTGGTGACACGTATTTCCATTCATCATAGGAATCGCCAGGAGATGGAACTATCGATGTTGTGTACCTCTTTTTCAAATGGATTGTCTCACACATGCCAAAATCTCCTCGCTTCCGCGAAAACAAAGACGATTGGCATTTGTCAAGAAGACTCATGTCTTACAAACGATTTATATCCATTGGTATACCTTAGCGGACAATGAGATGGAAATCATTGAGAGTGTGGAGAATTTGCCAACGCACCTCTCATTAGTACGAAAGGAGGAATCAACTACAACCCATTCTCAAGAGACGTCAACTCGGATACGCAAACTCTAGTAAACCTCTTGGTTTTACAAGAGAGAGTTACTTCTATCATGAAGGAGAGGATTCTCAAGTTTGAAAACCCGAATGATCGTAGCTTGCATCACATCCGAGGAAGGAAAAAGGAAAGCAAAAATTGTGTAGCCATGGAAATCTACACTTTGGGTGAAGAAAAGAGCAAAGGAATTTCAATGCCTTACGCTTATGAGGAACCCATGTTCTCAGCCTTCCAAATCAACATCTTTCCCATCGAGACTATGGGAGAATACCAAGAAGCTTCCAAGATGAGGCTTGAGAAAGAAGCTTTGGAAAACAAATTCCTTAAGACTCGATCTCGAGAATGAGAAGCTCAAGAAACAAGTCAAAGATCATGAAAAGACGCCTACTTCCAAGATGAATGGCTCATGGAGAAAGATGAGAAGATTCACGAATGATAACGCGATCAAAAGATACATCAAAGAAAGGAAAAGAAAGTTTGAGGAAATGACAACCACGATCCCGCCTCCGACGAGTGGAAGAAAGTCATTAGTAAGCTAAAAGTCGAGAAAGCTATACCGAAGCTCACTATGGAAAGGAAATCTTGAAGTCAAGCTACATCAAGCCTTTGGATCTTCATCCGACGAGGACGATTAATTAGTTTAGTTTGTAATATTTTATCATTTATTTTATCATTTGTGAGCAATGCTCAAAATGTAATTGTTGTAATCTTCTTTCAATAATCAATAAATGTGTGTTTTCCATCCAAATGTTTGCCGAAATTTCTTTTAGCGTAAATTTTGGAAATCTTTCTTTACATTCATAATCATGCATCATACTTTGCATATTGAGTCTATTGTCCGTAGTCTAATCTTTTGGAATTTTTTCCAACAGATAGAAAAGATCGCTGTCGTCGCCTTTAGAGTTTCTCGAACGCGTCCATAGCCTACTCGAACATACAATACACGCTCAAAAAGAAGAAAAGTAATGGAAGGATTTGAGCAAGAAAATGTTGAGCCAGAGCAAAGTAACAACACGCAAGAAGAGGTAGAGACTCACTTTTGGTCAATTCATGGCAGCAAGAAGTCAACAAGCACTCGAAAGCACCAAAATCAAGCAATGATTTCGAAGACACTACTACTCCGGCCAACGTCAGGCTGAGTTCACTCTTCAAGATGCCGAAGGCTATCCATGGGCATGCCTTTCAACTTTGCATCGGATTTCGCCAACCGACTTCTCAAGTGCAAACAACCACGCTTGAAGTACCTACTTTGTGCAGAACTCAACGACATTCGAACATGGAATAACTCTTCCACAAGTAACAATGACGGTTTCTCAACCAATCATGACGAACTCAAATTAGTGCACACTACCATGATAAGAAGTTCACCATATTCGGAAATAACAATAATTCACGTGGTTCGATGGAGAATCTCCAGGAACAACTCCTCAAAATGCAGCTAGAAATTAAAACGATCCGTGGAAAAGAATTGTTTGGGAAAAACGCCCAGGATCTTTGTTTAGTTCCTCGCGTAAGGATACCTGCAAAATTCAAAGTCCCTGACTTTGAAAAGTACAAGGGAAACTCCTGTCCACAAAGTCATCTCACGATGTATGCCAGGAAAATGTCTACGTACAACGACGATCACCAGTTGTTAATCCACTACTTCCAAGACAGTCTTACTCTTGTCGCATCAAGTGGTACGGGCTAGACAACATAAGTATCCAAACATTCAATGACTTAGGTGAAGCCAGACAACAATATAAGTTCAACTTGGACATGGCTCCCGATCGGGACCAACTCCGCTCCATGTCTCAGAAAGAAAGAGAGACATTCAAAGAGTACGCTCAACGATGGAGGGAAATTGCTGCCCAAGTCAACCCACCATTAGAAGAGAAAGAGATGACTAAGGTATTCTTAAACACTCTTGGCTCATTCTACTACGAACGAATGATTGCTAGCGCCTTGAGATTTCACCGAGATGGTAAGCATGGGAATGTGGTTGAGGAGGGGTCGAACCGACGCCAACTAAGGAAGCAGGATCTTCTAGTGGAACTAGGAAGATTGGAACCGCTTCCAAAGAAAAAGGAACATGACATTGGAATGGTATCCCAAGGAAACCATGAAGAATGTCACCGACAACGATGTAGCCGCCATAGCACCACTGTTACAAGTCCGAATATAGGAATTGTCTCAGCTCCAGAAATTCAACAAACTCAATAACCGCCAATGTGCTCAGCTTAATAATCAAAACCAGGCGCCTGGTCTCGCATTCGACCCCATTCGATGACGACACGTAACTATACCTCGCATTGATAGAAAGGAGTCTTGCATGATAAGGTCACCACCTCCGATCCCGTAAAATTGCCATGGTGGTAAAGCGGATGTATCTTGCCCTTTTCACCAAGGCACCAGCCATGATCTTGAGCATTGCATAGCATTGAAAGCATGCAGTAGATTAGTGAAATCTAATCTTCTTTCCTTTAGAACACGAATCCAAATGCAAGCAAATCCACTTCCTACCACAAGGCATGCGTGAGTTTGATACTAAGAAATACGGATCGATATCTTGTCACGATGTGAATCGATCGTGAGGAAACTTAGTACATCTCTATGAAACACAACAAGAGAATGGGTGCCTTCACTAAACACGATTACGCAGCTTGCAACATCCGCTTAAGAATCTTCAAGGATGTCCTATCATAAAAGGCACATTCAACGATTGCTAGACATTGGTGACATACGATCTATAGAAACAGAGATGACTATGACGTAAATACAGGGCATTTTCCGCATGAGCTTGTAGTCTCAGATATCAACTCGAAACTCAAGTAAACGTCATTATCCCATGTTTCAACATGCCCAAGCATGTGGAGATTGAATATGATGGTTCCAACATTCCGTAGTCTCCTTTGGTGATTTGCTTATCCGGTCCTGTTCATACGGTCTAGCAAAGCAATTCCTATCAATACAATGCAACGTATGGAAAAGAGAAACCTATGCCAACTCTTCCAATAATGTCAACATAATCGAGATAGGACGAGTAACACGGTGGACGAGTACGCACTCCATTGCCACCAAGACCACCGCTGCCCTCGTTGTTAGACGAAACCGTTAACATATCTCCCGAGAATCCCACAATGATTCCCGATGTTAATCCAAGCACAAATGTTGGTCCTCCTGATAGAACCAACGTCAACACAGATTTTGATGAGATATTGAAGTTAATCAAAAAGAGCGAATACCGAGTCGTGGATCAGCTGATGCAGACTGCTTCTAAGATTTCAATACTATCTCTACTCCTGAACTCCGAAGCTCACCGAGAGGCTCTGATGAAGGTACTAGACCAAGCTTATGTAGACCATGATGTGACCATGCATCATTGAGGTATTGTCAACATAACGCTTGTAATAATCTAAGTTTCGTTGATGAGGAACTTCCAGAGGAAGGAAAGATCACAACTGCTCTGATATTTCAATGATTTGCCACGATTCCTTCCAACGATTAGTGGATACCGTTCATCTTTAAACGTAATGCCGAAACGACTCTTGCTCGCTTAGCTTACAAAGGACACCAATGAAATTCAATGACATAGTGGTAAGAGCCTTTGACGGGTCACGAAGTCGCTATTGGGAAGTCGATCTCCCAATGACAATTGGTCCGCATACTTTCCAAATCACTTTCCAGTCATGGACGTGCCACCTGCTAGCGGTTGTTAGGAAGACCATGGATCCACAAGGTGAGTCGGACATCCACTTCCATCGAAATTAAAATTCACAAGAAATGGAAAACTAGTGACCATCATCGGTGAACAAGCATTACTAATAAACCATTTATCCAAATTTTCTTTCATCACACAATGACGCTGAAGGACACTGCCCTGTGACATCCGTTAGATGAATCTACTAGCAAAAGAAGATCATCCATCTCTTCTTATTAAGAAGCAGCGCAGATAGTGAAAGATGGCAATGCTGAAGGTTGGGGACAAGTAATCAAACCTGTCAACAACGAGACAAAAGCCGGACTCGGATTCGCACCCGTATTCTCCAAAGACAAGCAAAGGATGGAGCACTTCGTCCAATCAAAGAAGTATTCAACAGGGGAGTTTCTTAAACCCTGTTCTCCAAGATGTTAACGTTGTTACCATTGAAGATGATGAAGATGATCTCTCTAGATCTGAAGAGTGGAGCACTTATCTGAACAACCCTGAATATGTGTCTCGTGAAGAATCCTACTCACCATACTATCCTCCGAACGATCAATTCAAGACATGTCATCGCAAAGGCATGAAAATCCACCGTCCCTTCAAGTTTGGGATACTTTGGGAGAACCAAGTGGTAAATTTGACTACATGGTGAAATACATCACCGTAGCTCAAGAATCGACCGAAGACATCCAATTTCACGGATGGGGTGATTCTTTCGAGTATCCTAGTCAATCGGAAGAAGTGTACCCATCTTCCGATCTAATAAGCCAATCGAGGTTCCCAACAAAGATTTATGCTCTAACACACCCGTAGAGTTTGTTAAATCGCACTCGATTACTACTACATCAACGTGATCAAGATCAAGGATACGACGGATACGAACTAGAAAGTGTCGCCGATAATGAGTCTCTTCACCGTAAGATTGGAGGGTACATCCTCGAGTTCAACACAGGCCAACAGAAGCACATATGTTGTATCCTATACTTCCCGATCTATTCATCAAGTCAAGAAGACGCTTAGCAAAGACAAAAGGCAAGGTCCGTCGTCGTAGTCTTCAAAGCCTCGCTCGACCAACGACCACACCTACTCAAGGGTTAAGCCAATGAAAGCTACCGAGTACTCGACTTCCAAGGAGTTCGCCACTACTAGAAACTCGTGAAGTTCTGACTAACGCCTCCTAGTTCTAAGTAGTTTATCTTTTGCTTTTTGTTTTGAACCTCGCTTCACCCAAGAGCAAAGATATGTTTTATAGGTTTAGCTTTTAAATAATTTTTCTTTATCTTGCCCAAGACGAATGAGTTTGTATTTTAGGGCCCTGCTTCATATTGTGAATCATAAATAAATGCTTTTGATTCCACACTTTGTGTTTATTTTCATTTTTACCCTTTCTCGAAATGATAGTCCTAAAAACACAATAAAATAAAAATTCAAAAAAAAATAATAATCATACACTTCCACATTAACTTTTTCAAAAAATCATGAAAAATTAATTAATCGACATATATCAAAACATGCAGATTAATGTATGGACCAATCCATTGAAAGCAATAACTCTATGCTTTTTCCCAACTTTGAAATCCATGAAGTCGCCGAGGAAGAAGTTGAAGAGAGATCCGGATGAGATTTCGACTACTTAAGCACGAGGAAAGAATCATTCAACCTCACAAAGAACCTCTGGAAGCAACAACTTGGGTTTTGAGGAAGACAAAAGAAGTAAATATTTCGAGCTTCACCGACAAAGAACGCCAAGAGCAAACCGATAGATCTTCTCAAAGAATTTGTCGATGTGTCGCTTGGTCCTACCAGATATGCCATGTTTAGATACCAACATCGTGGAGCATCATTTGCCATTAAAGCCGAGTGTCCACCGTAAGCAAAGTCGAGAAGAGTTCACCCGATATGGTCGATAAAATCAAAAGGAAGTTCAAAAAGCCCACGCAGTTTCCTTGTCACTCTAAATATCCTCAATGGCTAGCCAACATAGTACCGCTCTAAGAAAGATGGAAAAGTCGAATGTGTTGACTACCGATCCGAACAAAGCAAGTCCAAAGACGATTTCCCACTACCGATATCGACATGCTAGTGGATAAGATCAGCAAAGTTCAACGCCTTTCCTTCATGGACGGCCCGGGTTACAACCGATCGTAGTGGCCTCAAGACATGGAGAAGACATCTTCATCACGCCATGGGCACTTTTGCTACAAAGTAATGCCGTTTGGATTAAAGAATGCCGCAAGAATTCATTGTGTAGGGCGATGACTACTCTTTCATGACATGATGTACAAAGAGATCAAGTCTACGTGAGACGATATGATAGCAAAGTCAAACACCAAGAAGAGCATATAGAATATCTCTTGAAGTTGTTTCAACGACTAAGGAAATTTCACTTCACCGAATCCTAACAAATGCACCTTTGGGGTAAGATCCGAAAACTCCTAGGTTTCATTGTCACCAAAGAGGTATTGAAGTTGACTCGACAAAGTCAAGGCTATTCATGAAATGCCTACGCCACATACGTAGAAAAGGCAAGAGGATTTCTTGACGATTAAATTACATCTCCTGATCATCTCTCGATGATCGCTACTGGCCGATATTCAAGCTTCTCCGCAAAAATCAAGAGGTTGTGTGGATGACGATCACTAAAAAGCATTTGACAAGATTAAGGAATACTGTCGTAATCCTCCAATATCGATTCCTCCAACAAGGAAGACCATTAATCATGTACCACCGTATAGAAGATTCCATGGGTCAAGCGGTGACGGACAACAAGATGAAACCGGTAGTAAGCATGCCATTTACTACCTCGAGTAAAAGTTCATGACCGTGAAACTCAGTACTCCATGCTCGAGAAAACATGTTGTGGCTTTGGTACGGGCTTCAAAATGTCTCCACCAATACATGATCAATCATACGACTTGGTTAATTCCAAAATGGATCCAATCAAGTACGCCTTTGAAAAGCCCAACGGGAAGAATTGCTCGATGGCGATGCTATTATCCGAGTATGACATCCAAGATCTGGCCCAAAAAGCTGCTCAAAGGAAGCATTCTCGCTGATCACTGGTTTATCACCAATCAGTAATACCAATCTCAATTGACTTCCCATACGAGGATGTTATGTACTTAGAAGATCGGATCTAAACCGCTTCAAAGAAGGTCCCGATCCGTAATCTAGATGGGGCTTAATTTTGATGGAGCAATAATGTTTTGAATGGAATCAGGGCCATCATTCCCGGCTCATATCCTGCTTTCCGCCTGTGTTGCTATTTGATTGCACCAACAACATCGCTGGAATAAGAAGCTGCATCATGGGTATCAAGTTATTATCGACTGAGGATCAAGATCCTATATATGGAGATTCCCTCGTGATCAATCAAATCAAAGACAAGAATGAAACTCATCATCTGGTCCGATTTCCTTACAGAGATTATGCAAGACGCTTGTTGACTTTCTTCAACAAAGTTGAACCGCATCATATCCCTCGAGATCGAATCGAATGGCGTATTGGCTACTTATCTTCCATGTTCAAAGTCAACCATTGGAATGATATGCCTAAGATCCGATTTATCGCCTTTGAAAGACTCGCATATGTATTCACAATCGCAGCCGACGATAAACCGTGGTTCCACGACATTAAACGCTTCCTTCAAACACGAGAATACCCACTCGGCATTGTACATAGGGAAAATCTAAGGAGGTTCTAGAAATTTCTTCTTAAATGAGGATGTGCCGATAAAAGAAACTTTGACATGGTTCTCGTCAGATGCGCCAATAAGCGAAGCGCATACAATCATCCATGAAGTACATGAAGGATCCTTTGGAACCCATTCAAATGGGCATGCAATGTCTAGGAAAATCTTGGAGCAAGACACTATTGGATAACGATGGAATCGATTCATTGAACACGCCAAGAGATGTCACATGCGCGATCTACGCAGATAAGATCCATGTGCCGCTAACTCTACTCAACGCTTCCTCTCCGTGGCCTTTCTCCATGGGGCATTGACATGTTCGATGATCGAATTCAAAAGCGCCCAACGGACATCGCTTCATTCTAGTAGCTATTGATTACTTCACCAAATGGGTCAAGCAAGATTCACGCCAACGTTACTGCATGTGGTTGTGAGGTTCATCAAGAACAATCTCATTTGCCGACACGGAATTCCAAGTAAGATCATTATGCATAAATGGATCAAACTTGAACAACAAAATGATGAAAGAACTGTGCGAGGAATTCAAGATCGGCATCATAACTCATCTCCTTACTAACAAAGATGAACGGGCGCCTGAAGCGCCAACAAGAACATCAAGAAGATCGTCTAAAATGGTCATCACTTTCATAAAGAAGGGTAATGCCGCCATTTGCTCGCATGGGTATCGATTAAGACGCACTTCAACAGGCAACCTTTCTCTAGTATACGTGCAGGAAGCAAAGGTTCTTGAGAAGTTGAGATTCGCCAATGAGAGTTCTCATGGAAACTAAGTTATCTCGAGGCCGAATGGTGTCAAAGGTATACGACCGCTTGAACTAATCAAGAAAAGCGCTCGATCGCCTGCGGTCATGGATGCTATATCAAGAAGGATGAAGAAAGCTGACAAAAAGGTCCGACCTCGTGAATCTTTTAGAAGGTACTCGCGCTTAAAAAGATTCTCCGCTTTTCAACCCGATTCTAGGGCAAATGGTCTCCTAGTTATTTAAGGCCCATACATCACAAAGAAGCTTTTCTTACGGCATGACTCACAACCATGGATTTGTGATGAACTTCCGCATCCTCGTGAATGCCGATGCAATAAGAAATACTTTGTCTAAAAAAACAAAAGAATAAATTTTAAAATCGAAAACCCAAAAGGCTTAGGGCAAAAAGAGAGCGTCGTGGATCAAAACCCAAAAGGGCGATCCAGTAAAATTAGAGACAATAAACAAAATTATCTCGATAGGTTGAAACTCGAAAGTGCAATCTATGCAAAAGTAAAGGATACAAAAAAATATAAAGTAATCGAATCGCTGCAGACACACCAAGAATCTTCCATCAACGGATCTTCAATCAAATCACAAAGCATAGTTGGAATTCAAAGTTGTTAGGATAATAGTGGTTATTATTTTCAATGTAATTTTTCCTCAATAAATTTTCATTTCCAAATTTTGTAATAGTTTATGGAATCACGCTTTTGATTACTATTCTATCAATTAAAATTTGAGCCTTGTGCCTTTTGTTTGCAATTCTTGCTTTATTCTGCTTTGCTAAATAACGCTTTTATTATGAAAATCACTTTTTGAAACTAAAAGTTTTTAAATGAATTTTTACTTCAAAATTTTGAAACAAAAGCTAATTTTCCTTGATATCTCGAATACGTAAAGTTAATCTCAGCTTTTCTCCATAAGTGTTTCGATCTTAAAAGAGAACAACTGCTACGAAGTTTTTTCCTCAAAGCAGAGGTTATCAAAGGACCATATTCTTATCCAAAAATAATGCCCAAAGAAAGTTGCTAATGAAATGCCTTTCTCCTAAAGTTTAAAGCATGCAACTCGTGATCCTTCATCAAGAACGCCTACGCCATTGATGCAGATTTTCTCTCGAGTATTTGTTCAAACTGCGACGGTCCTTTTCCCAAATAATTTTATTGTCTTGTCAAGTATTGTCAAAGATGCATATGACATTCATCATTCTTACATCATAACATCATTAATACATTCATGCATTCCTCAATGTTTGCTTCCATATCACGGTTTAAATCACACTTACTCATGTAGGTACGATTATACCACCAATGATTGTCCCTGCTAAAATACATCTTTTCTCTATCATGTTCTCAAATTTAGAGCATTCTTCATCACGTTTTTCTCACCGGCTCCATATTCACAAAGTCAATACTAAATTTAGCTCTCAAGAAAGTTTGTTCATATAGTTATCACTACCGTATAATTGGTAATATCCTCGTAACTCGTTTCAGATGCTCGTTTATCATTTGTCCGTTATTCGCTACAATAATACTTAGTCAAATTTTTTCTTTGAGAATTACTTGTTATAGTTATCACTACCGATAATCGTAATATCTTCGTGAGTCATAATATAAACTATCAGGCAAGGTCGATAATTGTAATATCATCTCCATACCTTAAACATTGTCACAACGTCCGATGTATAACTCTTTGTTTCTAAAGCGTAAATCAGAGTATTCACATGTTTTGTGAATCTTTTCTCAAATGAGATATATTGCTTGTTTCCCAACAAACATGATTCTCTTTTTCTTAAATGATGAGTCATCCTCACAAATTTTTCCCTACCATGTCATGTCTTGATATCATCCGGTGAAACTTTTTGCAATCATTTTTGCATTCGTGATTTTTGGTATCTTAGGTCCAAAATTTATGTGATTCTCGACATTTAAGTCTCTTCACACCTATCAAAACGAAGATATTGATCTTCATATCTCGTGTTGAAGAAACTTAAATAGGGTATTTGTCATACCTCAATTTTTGACCTAATATACCACCTTACATTTGCATCCTGCTAATAGCTCGTAATGTAATTAATCGGGTGTGGAGTTTGCTGTGTCAAAATTAGGGTTTCATCAAACTTTCATCCGATCCAAGAGGCAAGCAATTAGGGTTCGAGTTTTACTCACTTCATTTGAATCTATTTTGATCCAACCATCAACTTCGACGATCTTCGATATCCAACTTTTCTCATTGATCAATCAAGGATCGACCAATTAGGGTTTTGGCTGATCTTAGTAATCTCGATTTTCCATCAATGAATGACTCTTGGTTGGAGATTGATCTTCATATCTTAGATACAACATCTCGACCTAATTTTTGATTCAAACATCACAGAAGTTCACTGCATTTCATCGGCCAATCAAACATCCGATGAAATTTCATCTCGCATTTAAAAGTCAAACTTTGACTTTGGTCAACTTTTTCAAAACAAAACTTTTTCCATCATCAAAATACTTCAAATGATCCACCTTTGATCATAAAAATCAAAGAATTTGGAAAGTCAACTAAAAGTCAAAATTTCTATCAGAATACTCCCAAATTTCACCATTCTCGTTTCTGTCTCAGATATATACCGAATTACTCGTAACTGGAAAGCGAGTATTATTCTCTTGAAACTGCTTAAACCAATGGGGCTAAATTTTATTGGTGTAAGTCCTCAACCCTCCTATGTACATCCACATAGCCTTCCGTACATAATACCTCGTACATACTTACTTCTCAGACACAATTCAAACTTGTCATATAATCGTTGCGCTTGCTTTTAAACGTTTTACATCATACTAAGCTATATTTCCTTCCATCAAATCCTTGTAAAGAAACATCATGCATTTCTCTTAGTCAATACGAAACTGAACAGAAG
>CM038795.1:197695362-197766697 GCA_021764765.1 Vicia sativa | reverse complement strand
TAAATCTTAAGAAATGGGAATGATATTTAAAGTGAATATAAGTTTTAGAAGTGTGATGAAATTTGAAATGAATATAAGTCTCTAGAATGCATGGAAAACTTGATGAATCTTGGCGTGAACATAAATCTTAAGAAAATACGATGGAATATAAAGTGAACATAGATCTGAGAATTTAGTGAATATAAATCTTAAGAAATTAGAAGAAATGAAGTGAACATAAATCTTTAAATCTGATGATATTTGAAGTGAATATAATTGTTTAGAAAATACGGTGAAAGGCAGAAATAGTATTGAGTCTCTAGAAAATTTGAGAAAACACAGTGAAACTTGACGTGAACATAAATCTTAAGAAAATTTTATGGATTAAAGTGAACATGAATATGAAATTTGGAGTGAATATAAATCTTAAAATTCTGAAGAAATATGGAGTCCACTCAAATCTTAAGAAATGATGATATCTATTATTTAAAGTGAATATGAAGAAATTATGAAGAAATGAAGTAAACATGATCTTGGAAGTGATATTTGGAAGTGAATATAAGTTTTAAAGAAAATGTGATGAAATTGTAAATGAACATAAGTGTCTAGAAAATTTATGGATAACACGATGGAAACTTGGCGTGAACATAAATTTTTAAGAAAATGGATGGAATCACAGTGAACATAGATCTTAAGAAATTAAGAGAAGATATCACAGGGAAGTGAACATAAATCTTAAGAAACATGATGATATTAAAAGTGATTATAAGTCTTTAGACAATGTGATGAAATTTGAAAAGAATATGAGTCTCTAGAAAAATTGAGGAAAAGCAGAATTGAAACTTGAAGTGAACATAAATCTTAAGAAAATACGATGGAATCACGAGTGAAAATAGATCTGAAGAAATTTGAAGTGAATATAAATCTTAAGAAATCTGATGAAATACTAAGTGAACATAAATCTTAAGAAATCTGATGATATCTAAAGTGAATATAAGTCTTAAGAAAATTTGTGAAATTTGAAATGAACATAAATCTCTAGAAAATTTAAAGTAAAACACGGTGAAACTTCACGTGAATTATAAATCTTAAAAAACAATTGTCTCTAAGTGAACATTGGAATGTAAATATAGAGTGAATATAAATCTTAAGGAACTTTGAAGAAATAAAGTATTATAAATCTTAAATCGATGATATTTAGGTGAATATAAGTCTTTAAAAATGTGATGAAATTTGAAATGAACATAAGTCTCTAGAAAATTTGAGGAAAACCATATGAAACTTGGCGTGAACATAAATCTTAAGAAAATCTGATGGATTCTAGAAGTGAACATAGATATTTAAACATTTGAAGTGAATATAAATCTTAAGAAATTACGAAGAAATGCGGAGTGAACACAAATCTTAGAAAAATCTAATATAATTTGATGTGAATATAAGTCTTTAGAAAATGTGATAAAATTTTAAATGAACATAAGTCTCTAGAAAATTTGAGAAAACCTTATGAATGAAATGAACATAAATCATAAAAAAAATATGATGGAATCGAGAAGTAGACATAGATATGTAGATATTTGAGGTGAATATAAATCTTAAGAAATGTTGAAGAAATGAAAGCGTGAACATAAATCTTAATAAATATGATGATATTTGAAGTGAATATAAGTCTTTAGAAAATGTGATGAAATTTGAAATGAATATAAGTCTCTAGAAAATTTGAGGAAAACACAGTGAAACTTGACGTGAACATAAATCTTAAGAAAATCTGATGGGTCTGAAGTGAACATAGATGTTATAAATTTGAAGTGAATATAAATCTTAAAAATTAGAAGAAATACAGTGAACACCGAATCTTAAGATAATCACGAAGTGAATATAGGTCTTAAAAAATTAGATGAAATTTGAAGTGAATATAAGTCTTTAGAAAATATGGTTAAAATTGAACTGAATACAAGTCTTCAGAAAATCTGGTGAAATTTGAAGTGAATATAAGTCTTCAGAAAATCTGATGAAATTTGAAGTGAGTATAAGTCTTAAGAAAATCTGGTGAAATTTGAAGTGAATATAAGTCTTTAGAAAATCAGATGAAATTTTAAGTGAATATAAGTCTTCAGGAAATCTGGTCAAAGTGGAAGTGAATATAAGTCTTCAGAAAATTAGATGAAATTTGAAGTGAATATAAGTCTTCAGAAAATTAGATGATATTTGAAGTGAATATAAGTCTTCAGAAAATTTGTTCAAATTTGAAGTGAATATAAGTCCTCAAAAAATCTGATGAAATTTGAAGTGAATATAAATCTTCACAAAATCTGGTGAAACATGAAGTGAATATAAGTCTTCAGAAAATCTTATGAAATTTGAGTGAATATAAGTCTTGAAAATCTGAGTGAACATAGTGAATATAAGTCTTGAGAAAATTAGATGAAATTTGAAGTGAATAAGTCTTAGAAAATCGGTGAAACTTGAAGTGAATATATGTCTTGAGGAAAATTGGATGAAATTTGATGTGAATACAAGTCTTAATCGATGAATTTTGAAATGAAATATAAGTCTTTAAAAACGATGAAACTTGAAGTGAATATAAGTTTCGGAAAAATACGATGAAATTTAGCGTGAATATAAGTCTTCCGAAAATTAGATGAAATTTGATGAATATAAAGTCTGGAAAATTTGGTGAAACTTGAAGTGAATATAAGTCTTGATAAATTAGATGAAATTTGAAGTGAATATAAGTCTTGTAGAAAATTTGGTGAAACTTGAAACAAATATATCTTGAGAAAAGAATTAGATGAAATTTGAATTGAATATAAGTCTTCAGAAAATATGGTTAAAATTGAAGTGAATACAAGTCTTCAGAAAATCAGAAGAAATTTGAAGTGAATATAAATCTTTAGAAATTCTGAAGAAATACGAAGTGAAAATAAATCTTAAGAAATTTGATGGAATTTGAAATGAACATAAGTCTCTAGAAAATTTGAGGAAAACCTGATAAAACTTGACGTGAACATAAATCTTAAGAAAATAGGATGGAATCTAAAGTGAACATAGATTTGAAGAAATTTGAAGTGAATATAAATCTTAAGAAATTCTGAAGATATATGAAGTGAACATAAATATTAAGAAATCAGATAATATTTGAAGTGAAAGTAAGTGTTTTGAAAATGTGATGAAATTTGAAATGAATATAAATCTCGAGAAAATTTGAGGAAAACCGAAAGAAACGTGACGTGAACATAAATCTTAAGAAAATACGATGGAATCTGAAGTGAACATAGATCTGAAGAAATTTGAAGTGAATATAAATCTTAAGAAATTATGAAGAAATACGAAGTGAACGTAAGTCTTAAGAAATCTGATGTAATTTGAAATTAACATAAGTCTCTAGAAAAATTGATGAAAACCTGATGAAGCTTGACGTGAACATAAATCTTTAAAAAGTATGATTGAATCTGAAGTGAACATTGATATGTAGAAATTTGAAGTGAATATAAAACTTAAGAAATTTAGAAGAAATACGAAGTGAATATAAGTTTGATGATATTTAAAGTGAGTATAAGTCTTTAGAAAATGTGATGAAATTTGTAATGAATAAAGTCTCTAGAAAATTTGGGAAAACCTGATGAAACATGACGTGAACATAAATCATAAGAAATCGATGATATTTGAAGTTTTTATAAGTCTTTAGAAAATGTGATGAAATTTGAAATGAACATAAGTCTCTAGAAAATTTGAGAAAACACGATGATACTTACGTGAACATAAATCTTGAGAAAATATGATGGATTTTGAAGTGAACATGATATGTATAAATTTGAAGTGAATATAAATGTTAAGAAATTCAAAAGAAATACGAGTGAACACAAATCTTAAAAATTTGATGATATTTGAATTGAATATATGTCTTAAGAAAATGTGAAGAAATTTGAAATGAATATAAGTTTCTAGAAAATTTTAGGAAATCCTGATGAAGCTTGACGTGAACATAATTCTTAAAAAATACGATGGAATCTGAAGTGAATGGATATGTAGAAATTTGAAGTGAATATAAAACTTAAGAAATTCTGAAGAAAAACGAAGTGAACATAAATCTTAAGAAATCTGATGATATTTGTTGTGAATATAAGTCTTTAGAAAATGTGATGAAAATTTGAAATGAACATAAGTCTCTATAATCAACAAAGCAATAAGCAATAGCCTCATCATTTGAGCCGCTTATTTTTCTTTTCATGAAAGTTTGTTCTTCTCAACAAGGTCAGATCACGACTGTACGAGAAAATCCCCAACATTTGTCTTTCTGTCAAAAAAGAAAACCTGTGTCTGTCAATCAAAAAAGCCCGCATCTTCTCAAAAGAGAAATCCTCGGCAAGATTATATCCAAGAAAATAGAAACTCATTTTGAGTTCTGTTCTTTCATTGTCTATTATTCACAAGGCTGAATAATCAACAAAATCTTTCAAAGATTTACCTTGTTATAGTTATCACTTTGCTGATAATTGGTAATATCTACGAAACTCATCTGAAATCAATTTCCATTACTGTCTGTTATTCACAAGGCTGAATACGCAGTAATTTTCTCAAAAGATTTACCTTGTTATAGTTATCACTTCGCTGATAATTGGTAATATCTTTAGAATTCATTACCATAAACTATCACAATGCTGATAATTGATAATATCATTTTCACTTACCTTAAACGTTGTCACGAGGCTGACAGAAGGTAATCTCTTAATTTTCCAAAGCGAAACAGATGTTCACATGTTTTGTGAATCTCTTTTTCCCCAGCGAAACATATTGCATGTTTCCCAACAAACAGGATCCTCTTTTCTCAAACAGATCGAGTCATCCTCACAAGTTTTTTTCCCACCATGTCATTTCTTTGATATGATCTGGTTAAAACTCTTACAATCATTTTGCATCATCCGCATTTTTTGGTATCTTAGGTCCAAAATTTGCGTATTATGATATTTAAGTCTCTTTACACCTATCAAAACGAAGATATTCATCTTCATCTCTCAGGTGAAAGAAACTTCAATAGGGGCATCTGTCATACCCCAATTTTGACCTAATATACCACCTTACATTTGCATCATTTGCATAACTAACAGCTCAGACATCATTAATCGGGTGTAACTTTCACAGGTCAACATTAGGGTTTCATCAGATTTTCATCTGATTCAAGAGGCAACCAATTAGGGTTTGAGTTTTACTCACCTCATTTGATCTATCTTGATCAAATCATCAGCCTTCAATCCTCAGATATCCATTTTTCTCATTGATCAATCGAGGATCGACCAATTAGGGTTTTGATCGGGCATGAGTTTTTGAGCAAGAAATGACTTTTTTGGATAGAGATTGGTTATCATATCTTAGATACAACATCTTGACCTAATTTCTGGATTCAAAACATCACAGAAGTTCACAGACTTCATCAGTCAATTTCAGAAACATCTCATGAAAATTCATCTGCACAGAAAAGTCAAACTTTGACTTTTGGTCAAATTTTTCAAAACAAAACTTTTTCAATCATCAAAATACTTCAAATGATCCATCATGATCATAAAAAATCAAAGAATTTGAAAAAGTCAACAAAAAGTCAAAAGTTTCAACACTTAGAAAAATTTCTAAGTGTTAAAATTTCTTATTTTTTCCAAACTTCATGCCATTTTTTCACCTAGTTCCATTTTGAATTGGAAAAAACTCAAAACATGAAAGTTGTAGCTCTTGAAACAAGCTTTCCAAAATGTCCAAGAACTCTCAAATCCATGGAGTCTAGCTATACTTTTGAAATTGAAACATAAGGCTCCATGAACATGATTTTTCAAGGTCAAAACTTCAAATTATAGGTCATTTTGAGATTTCTTCATCTAGAAGCATTGCCACCTTGCCAATTCAAGCTTAGAGCTGATAAATATCAGCTAGATATAATTGAGATGAGATAAGATCAATTGGAAGATTTTCACACATGGTAAAAAGAGGAAACTTCCTTTTTACTTTTGAAAAGTCATTCTTACCCTTAAAGCAACCTTGAATTTCCAATTGCCATGTACTCTTGCCTAACATTTTCAGAACCATTGGCCTATAAATAGATCACAATTTCAAGTTCAAATCACACCAAAGTAATTCCAAGACATACTTTCCTTCCACTTTCTCCAATTTCTCAAATCATAGTTCAAATGAGAGAAAACTTGCAATTTTGAGAATTAGTAAAAACTAGGGAAAGTTTTGGTGTCAAACACATTTCATAGTCAATATATAACTTGTTTGAAGCTTAAGATTAACATAAAACAAGCTAGAACTCAGAATTATATTTCATGTCACATAAGCTTTCAAAACTGCCTTATGATTCGAATTCTTGGTTTGGTTGAATTAACTTGTGTTCCAAGCATCCAAACATCATCCATAAACATCATAGGGATGATCCAAATCATAAACAACTAACTATAACAGCTTTAACACGATTTCCAGTTTCCATTTTTGAGCTTATGCAGGTGAACTTGTGTAGCACGATCCAGCTTGATTCAAGGAGAGAAGACCATCCCTATAGCTTCTACATAGGCCGATGATGCTACACCAATCCTAAAACCAGCTCTGGAAACACTCAATCATCTTCTTCGATTTCAACTTGAACAGGTTAGAACTCGAACTTGGTTATCATGATTCTTTTCACTTAAGTGAAAAAACTCTTGGCCAATCTCTTTCTGCACCTATCACGATCATAAGCCCTCAAAAAAATCAAAGAATCATCAACTATGCATCATTTAATTTGAAATCTTAGTTTCTAGGGTTCTTCGTGATTCCAGAAATTCAAACGTGCTAGACTAAAAATAAATGCAATTAACAGTCATCTTCGTATTCCTTGTGAAAAATCGAGCAACTTTCATGTTTATTTCATTTAATTTCATTGAGAAACGAAGATTGTAGCTTGAATTGAAAAATCTGAGGATCGATGGAGACGAAGAACACTGCGTGCGTGTTCTTGAGTTTGAAAATTCAAAAATTCAAATATCTTGTTTACACGTGTTTTGATCCATAAACACAAACGCGCGTTGTCAGTGGTAGCTAGCTTGCCGTAGTGCTTTGTGCCACGTAGCCATCCCAATGGTCATGAGTTCAACTCTCCACAAGACCATTCTTTTTAAAACTTTCATATTTTTCATGTTTTTCACAAACTTTCACATTTTTTAACCAATCAAAACTCCTCATTTTGAGGTGATTTTTGGACACTTGTCAATAAATGTATCTATTTTATGATAGTGCAAAATTTTCAGAAAAAACTTCATCGATTATATTTTAATCGAAGCAGCGTTAGAGCACTTTTCAAAACACTTTAAAAGGTGAATTTTTCAAGTTTTCGACTTCCGATTCTTTTCAAAACTTCTCATAAATGAACCTCACATTTCAAAACATTTTCAAAATCATTTTTCAAAACTTTTATCAAACTTGCATCTTTTTACCATGATCGGTCCGATTTAAGCGATAAAATCAAATTCGTTTTCTCTCGAATTTCTTAATCGATCATGGGCCTCCCTTACGGTGTAAGTCCCAATCCTTTTATGTACATATTCAATTTTTCGTACATACTCAAATCATCATTGTTAATATTCAAACATAAACAAATTTCTTTCGTTTGTTTTCATTAGTTTGTTTATACACGAATCCATTGGTTCTAGGAGAAGAATTATTCCGATGAAACTTCTTTTAAACCAATGGGCCTCCCTCAGTGTAAGTCCCATAACATTCTTTTATGTACATAATATTTCTTTGTACATATCAAACTTTCTTCAAATACATACAAATTTTTGTCTGTACATAACAAATATTTTTTATACTCAAGTACAGACAAACTTCGATCGTTTGTTTTCACTTCACTTGTGTATACACAAATCAAACATTCTTTTATGTACATACATATTTTCTTTGTACATATCAAATTCTTTTAATATACATACAAATCTTTATGCATACATAATCGAATACTTTTCACAGATAAACTTCGATCGTTTGTTTTCCGTTTCATCTGTATATATACACTGAATACCATTGATATTAAAAGGAGCATTATTCCCTGTGAAACTGCTTTTAAATCAATGGGCCACCCTTATGGTGTAAGTCCCAACCCTCATATGTACATCCACATCTCTCTGTACATAAATACTCGTTCGTGTACATATTTACTTCCTTGTACACAATTCAAACTTGTAAATAATCAAGTCGCGCTCGTTTTAAACGTTCGTTTCACAGACACTTGTTTATATTTCCTTCATAAACTCTTGTAAATAAACATCATGCATCTGTTTATATTTCCTTCATAAACTCCTGTGAATACATATCACACACACACACACTTGTTTATACAACTGTCTAATTATAACATAACAATTAGTCTAACCAATAGGTTCCCCACAGTTGTAGCCTCCGCTTGGGCTTTATACAAGATAATTCATCCCCTGCATGAATTTAGCCTCCGCTTGGGCTTTATACAAGATAACTCTCCCCACAGAGTTTAGCCTCCTCTTAGGCTTCATATAAGAAAACTCATTCATCTGAGTTTAGCCTCCGCTTAGGCTTCATATAAGACAACACTCCCCTGATGAGTCAGCCTCCTCTTGGGCTTCGTTCAAAAGAACTCCTCGTTGAGTTTAGCCTTCTCTTGGGTATCATACAATGAAAGAGACCATAAAATATCTTAACAGCCTCCTATTGGGCTTACAAATACAAAGAATCACCCGCGTTAGGATAGAACCCAGAGAGTATAATTTCCCGGTGAAATTGCTCTTCATTCCAAAAGGATGGTTTCTCGGTGAAATCCCTTTTAAGACAAAGCCAGCCATACCCTATAGCTTCCTCTTGAGCTTCATACAAGGACCCTCGATGACCCTCAGAATGCCTCCTCTTGGGCTAACAATACAAGGACCCATGGGCTTCTTAAAATCATCCCTTTTAATCCAATCAATTTCTCCTCGAGATTTAGACATCTATCATCTCTATGGAAGAAGTATCTCATCTATCACATCACATACAGTCAAAAACTTTTTCAAACCTTTTCAAACTATTTTCAAACAAAAACATCTCTTAATTGTAAGTGGTAACGCTTGTATACTCAAGCAAAACACCTAATGCTTACAGTTAAAAGATTTCAATCATTTTTCAAACATCTTTCTTAAACATGTAAGTGGTAACGCTTGTACACTCAAGCAAAACACCTATAACTTACGATGAAAGATTTCAATCAAACTTTTAAAAATGTATGTGAGGAAATAGATTAGATACATTTTTCATTAAGATGACATTTGTCTGTGTCTCTTACTAATATCCCGTTGCTTTCCACTAAGCATAAGTGGGAACTACGATTGCTCTGACTTTCTCAACATCCTTTTGAGAATACGTAGGCACAAGGTCTCATCCTTGCCGAGCAAATTTCTTTCTCCCTCGGACCAAACAAACCATAGATCCCTGTAGATCCGAGCTACAAATGCTCTGATTCCCACTAGGTGATATGTATGCAGAAGATCCACAGATCTTTGCGAGCACAATAATAACAAACAATAGGATCCCACATAATCTATCCTTCTTAAAATCCCAAAGGAGAAACTTTCTCAATCATAGAAATAGCAATTAAAACACACAAACATATCAAACATATTCATATATAAAGCTATAGATAACTATATATATTTAGGGTGCTCCATCTATTCCCTTTATATAACAATCCCCCTTACTCAGAATCTCCCCAATGCGTTGCGTCTAGTTTGCGCTAGTCGTTACGCATATCAAAATCAATTGAGGGTATTAACAGCTTTCCCCATTTTCATAATCATTAAATCATCTTTCTTGTGTTGAAAATAATAAATCTTGATGCTCGCGGCATCTTTATAAACAAATCAAAAGAGTAAATCGTTTCGAGCCAGAGAATCTGAATTCATATTCGAATCCTCTAGCGCGTCACCTTTTAACGCGAACAGGAAAAATAGCGACTCTGCTGGGGAGTACGCTGAAACTTTGATTTTCGAAAAAATATGAATCTGCTCAAGAGCACCAAGCTTTTTTGTTTTCAAAAAGAAAAGAAAGGGGATAAGCATTCGTATTATGCATATGTACATTTTATTTATTGTGTGTTTTGCGATTTCATCGATGGAAAGAAATCCTAACCCGGATTTAAGAAACATTTTAAGATCTAGGTAGAGGTATTAATCGTGAGAAGTCTCAATGCTTACGAGTTAATATCTCTCTCTGGAGGTTGTCTTGGGGGTATTAGTGTTTAGCAAGTATTTGCGAAGACATTTTTTTTCAAGGGAACTTATAAGTGGGCTGTAGAACACATAACCCATCCTGGCCATTTAGGATGTAGTGCAGAGATTATTCAGGTGTAAGCCTAGAGTAATTTTCATGCGAGACTACGATCAGGCGAGTTTCTCTTGAAAAATATTATTGGACCATCGAGTATTCAACAAATCCGATAATATTTCAAAGAGGAGTGTTGAGCCTGTATTATCAGTAGAACCTGTTTTACAGATGAATAAGCCCTTAGAACTTAACCACGTTGATTCTTATCGTTGGCTTCATGCTCGTGACTTCGAACGCTTGACCATGTGTATAACTACTAATCATGTTTGCCGCATTCATGCATTCATTCATTCAAAAAAAAAACAACTTCATTTCTCTTCCCATTTCCAAAGAATTTAGAGATTTTTCTTTGTAAAATATTTTAGGTTAGAGTGATGGACGTCAGAGGAAGATTCACCAAGAGGTACAGTTTTAGAATTCCTGATGTAGGAAAGTTGAAAGAGTTAGCATCATTGGTAGAAGATCCCTCGGATTTCAGAAAACGCAATGGAACTCTTTTAACTCTTCTGAACACTAACGTTGATGAAGAACTTCTCAAAACTTTCGTTCAGTTTTACGATCCAGTCTATCGTTGTTTCACTTTCCCTGATTATCAGTTGATGCCTACTTTGGAAGAGTACGCGCATATCCTAGGTATCTCAGTATCAGACAAAGTGCCTTTCAATGGTTTGGAAACCATTCCCAAGTCACCAGTCATTGCAACAATGACTCACTTAAAGAAATCTGAGATAGACAAAAACCTAACTACCCAGAGGAAAACTCTTAGGACTAACTTCAAAGTTCCTAATGGAGAAGGCTCTTAAATTCTCTGAAGCCGGTAGTATGGTAGCCTTTGAAGCTATTTTAGCTTTACTCCTCTATGGATTGGTGTTGTTTCCCAACGTCCCAAATTTCGTTGATATTAACGCCATAAGGATCTTTCTGATTGGAAATCCCGTTCCCACTCTACTTGGTGACATGTACGTCTCCATTCATCATAGGAATCGTCAAGGAGACGGAACTATTGTGTGTTGTGTACCTATGTTTTTCAAATGGATTACCTCACACTTGCCTAAATCTCCTATATTCCGCGAAAATAAAGACGAGTGGCATTGGTCAAGAAGACTCATGTCTCTTACAAACGACGATATCCATTGGTATACCTTGGCAGACAATGAGATGGAAATCATTGAGAGCTGTGGAGAATTTGCCAACGTACCTCTCATCGGTACAAAAGGAGGAATTAACTACAACCCATTCTTGACAAGACGTCAACTCAAATATTCAAGGCTCATGGAAAAAGATGAGGAAATTTATCGAAAGTATAACGCGATCAAGAAATTCATCAAAGAAAGAAAAGGAACGTTTGAAGAATTGATGAATGATCCTCTTGCTCCCAACGAGTGGAAGAAATTCATTAGCAAGCTAAAAGCCGAGAAAGCTGAACTAAAAGCTCACTATGGGAAAGAAATCCTGAAGCTGAAGCTGCATCAAGCCTTTAGATCTTCATCCGACGAAGACATTTAATTAGTTTAATTTAGTTTGTAATTTTATCATTTATTTTATCATTTGTGTGAGCAATGCTAAAAAAAAAACAATATTGTTGTAATCTTCTTTCATTAATCAATAAATTCGTGTGATTTTCCATCCAAATATTTGCCAGAAATATCTCTTTTTAGCATAAATTCTTTGGAAATTCCTTTTCTTTACAATCATATTCATGCATCATACTTTGCATTTAAGTCTGTTGTCTAGAGTCTGATACTTGAACAGTTTGAACAGATAGGAAAATATCGCCAAGCTGTCGCGTCTTAGAGTTTCTCGACCGCGTCCACAGCCAACTCGAACATACGATACAAGAGCAAAAAGAAGAAAAGTCATGGAAGGTTTTGAACAAGAGAACGTTGAACTCCGTAGCACGGTAACAACACTACAAGAAGAAGTGGAGAGACTCACATCTTTGGTCAACTCATTTGCAGCAAAGTCAACAAGCGACATCGGCAGTCAAAACCAAGCGGCGACTTGAGGATACTACTACTCCATTTTCATTATCGCGATCGGTAGTTCACCTTCGATGTATGAAGTCTATCCATGGGGCATGCCTTTCAACTTTGGCATCGGTTTCGCCAACCGACTTCTCAAACAACCTCGCTTGAAATACCTACTTTGCGGCAAAACTCTACATTTACTCCATAGCGTGGAGTAACTCTTCCAGTAACAATGACGGTTTCTCAACCGATCATGGCGAACTCGACTTCCGTAGTGCACACTACCATGGGCGAAGAAGTTCACCATACTCCGGCAATAACACGAATTCACGTGGCTCGATGGAGAATCTCGAGAACAGCTCCACAAAATGCGACTTGAGATAAAACAATTCGAGGAAAGAATTGTTTGGGAAAACGCCAGGATCTTTGCTTAGTTCCTCGTAAGGATACGCAAAATTCAAAGTCCACGACTTTGAAAATACTGAGAAACTCCTACAAAGTCATCTCACGATGTATGCCAGGAAAATGTCTACATACAACGAAGATCATCAGTTGTTAATCCACTACTTCCAAGACAGCCTTACCGGTGCCGCACTGAAGTGGTACATGGGATTAGACAACACGAGTATCCAAACATTCAATGACTTAGGTGAAGCCTTTGTACAACAATACAAGTTCAACTTGGATATGGCTCCTGATAGGGATCAACTCCGCTCCATGTCTCAGAAGGAAAGAGAGACATTCAAAGAGTATGCACAACGATGGAGGGAAATTGCTGCCCAAGTCAACCCGCCCTTGGAAGAGAAAGAGATGACTAAGGTATTCTTGAATACTCTTGGCTCATTCTACTACGAGCGAATGATCGCTAGCGCTCCCGGAGATTTCACCGAGATGGTGAGCATGGGAATGCGATTAGAAGAAGGGGTTCGAACTGGACGCCTAACCAAGGAAGCAGGATCTTCTAGTGGAACTAAAAAGATTGGAACCAGTTTTCCAAGGAAAAAAGAACATGACATAGGAATGGTATCCCGAGGGAAACCGCGTAAGAATGTCATTCAACAACGACAGGTAGCTGCCATAGCACCCGCCGTCAACACAAATCCAAACACAGGAATTGCTCCGCAATTCCAACAAAATCAACAAACTCCACAGCCTCGTCAACAGGCTCAGCAGTTCAGCAATCAAAACCGTACGCCTCGGGTTACGCAATTCGACCCAATTCCAATGACGTACACAGAACTTTACCCTGCGCTAATAGAAAAGAATCTGATACAGACAAGGTCACCACCTCCGGTTCCCGAAAAATTACCATGGTGGTACAAAACAGACGTATCTTGCCCTTTTCACCAAGGGGCACCAGGCCATGACCTTGAGCATTGCACAGCATTAAAGGCCGAAGTACAGAGATTAGTAAGATTTAATCTTCTTTCCTTCCGAAATACAAGTCCGAACGTGCAAGCCAATCCGCTTCCCAGTCACAATGGACACTCAGTGAGTTTGATACTGAGAAATACAGACAGGTACCTTGTCACATACGTAAACCTGGTCAGAGGAAACTTGGTACATCTCCATGAAGCATACAGTACAATGATCACCTTCACTAAGCACAATTACGCAGCTTGCCATATCTGCTCCAAAGATATTCAAGGATGTACTACCATAAAAGCAGACATTCAGCGGTTGTTAGATATCGGTGACTTACAGATCTATAGAAACAGAGATGACCATGACGTAAATACAGTAGGGCATTTTCCGCATGAGCTTTTAGTCTCAGATATCAACTCGGAAAACCCCGAAGTAAACGTTATCATCCCTTGTTTCAACATACCCAAACATGTGGAGATTGAATGCAACAGTTCCAGCACCCCAGAGTCTCCTTTGGTGATTTGCTTACCCGATCTTGTTCCATACAGTTCTACCAAAGCAATTCCTTACCAATACAATGCAACCCTGATAGAGGATGGGAAGGAGAAACCCATGCCTACTCTTCCAGCTAATGTCAATATAACGGACGAGTAACACGAAGTGGGCGAGTACACTCGTTACCACCAAGACCGCTGCGGTTCTGTTGTCCGACAAAATCCAGTTAACATATCTTGAGAATCCTGCAACGATTCCATTGTTGTTAAGCACAAATATTGGTCCTCTGATAGAGCCAACGTCAGCGCAGACTTTGATGAGATCTTGAAGTTAATCAAAAGAGCGAATACCGAGTCATGGATCGGTGATCGAGACTCCTTCCAAGATTTCAATATTGTCTCTACTCCTAAACTCCGAAGCTCATCGAGAAGCTTTAATGAAGGTACTAGACCAAGCCTATGTAGACCATGATGTAACTACTGAGACCGGTTTGGAGGTATTGTCGCCAACATAACGACTTGTAATAATCTAAGTTTATGACGAGGAACTTCGGAGGAAGGAAAGATCACAATTTGGCCTTACATCTTGATGATTTGCCAATCGATTCCATCCAATGTATTGGTAGAATCTTGGTTCATCTTTAAACGTAATGCCGAAGACGACACTCGCTCGTTTGGCTTACAAAGGGACACCAATGAAGTTCAATGACATAGTAGTAAGAGCTTTCGATGGATCAAAGAAGTCAGTTATTGGGGAAGTAGATCTACCAATGACAATTGGTCCGCACTTTCAAATTACTTTCAAGTCATGGGCGTACCAGCTGCTTCGATTGTCTACTAGGAAGACCTTGGATCCACGAGGCGGGGCGGTAACTTCTACTCTCCATCGAAATTAAAATTCACGATGCGGAAAGTTGGTGACCATCAGTGGTGAACAAGCTTTGCTTGTAAGTCATTTGTCCAGTTTCTCTTTCATCACAACAAATGACATTGAAGGAACACATCTCCGGAATATTCGTTAGAAGATGAATCTACCAAAAAGCAGATCATCTATCTCTTCGTATAAAGCGACACAGATGGTGAAAGCGGCAATCTTTGAAGGATGGGGACATGTAATCAAACTGTCAAGAACGAAACAAAAGCGGACTCGGGTTCACACCGTATTCTCCAGGACAAGCAAAAGGAGGAAGCACTTCGTCCAACCAAAAGTATTCGCGGGGGTTTCTTAAACCCGTTCTCCAAGAGGTTAGCGTTGTCACCATTGAAGAGGATGAAAAGGATCCTCGACACGAAGAGTGGAGCACTTATTTAAACACCACGAATACGTGACTCAAAAGGAATGCGCACCGGTGATCAATTCAAAGACATGTCCTGCACAACATGAAAATCCACCCGTCCTATTGAAGTTTGGGATACCTTGGGAGAACCAAGCGGTAAATTTGACTACATGGTAAAGTATCTTGCACGAGCTCAAGAATCAGAATTGAAGATATCCAACCCACAGGATGGGGTGATTCTTTTGATTATCCTAGTCAATCAGAGGAGGTATACTCGTCTTCTCAGTCTAATCAGCCAATCGAGGTCCCGAATAAAGATCTCTGCTTTAATACGCCTGTGGAATTCACTAAACCAGATCTGGATTATCACTACATCAACGTGATCACTGAAGATCAAGAATACGACTCGGGATACGAAATGGAAAGTGTCGCCGACAACGAGTCTCTTCACTCTGAAGATTGGAGGGTACATCCTCAGAATTCAACACAAAGATCAATAGGAAGCACATATGTTGTATCCCATACTTCCCGATCTATTCATCAAGCGGAAGAAGACTACTTTAGCAGCACGAAAGGCAAAGTCCGTCGTCCAGAGTCTTCAAAACCTGCTCAAACAGCAACCAAAGTCTACTCAAGGGTTAAACCAAAAGGAAAATTACCAGAGTACCTCGATTTCCAAGGAGTTCGTCACTACTGGAAACCCGTTGAAGTTCGGACTAACGCTCCTAGCTCTAAGTAGTTTATCTTTGCTTTTTGTTTTGAACTCTCACTTCGCCCAAAGTGTAGAGATGTTTTATAGGGTTTAGCTTTTAAATAATCTCTCTTTGTCTTGCCCAAGACAAATGAGTTTGTATTTTAGGGCCCTGTTTCATAGTGTGAATTATAAATAAAGCGCGTTGTTTTGATTCCACACTTTGTGTTTATTTTTCATTTTACCCTTTCCTGGAAATGATAATCCTAAAAAACACAATAAAACAAAAAAAATCTTCAAAAAAAAGATATACACAATCTGCATACACTTTCACATTAACTTTTTTTAAAAAAAATGATGAAAAAGATTAATCAGACATAAATCAAATATGCAGATTAAACAGATGGACAAATCCATTGAAAGCAATAACTCTATGCTCTCTCCCAACTTTGAAATCCCCTGTGAAGTCGCGAGGAAGAAGTTGAAGAAGAGATCCCGATGAAATTTCTAGGCGCTAAAGCACGAGGAAAGGATCATTCAGCCTCACAAAGAACCTCTAAAAGCAATCAACTTGGGTTCTGAAGAAGACAAAAAAGAAGTAAATATCGGAGCTTCACTTGACAGCAACGTCAAGAGCAAACTGATAAATCATCTCAAAGAATATGTTGATGTGTTCGCTTGGTCCTATCAGGACATGCCAGGGCTAGATACCAGCATTGTGGAGCATCACTTGCCATTAAAACCAGAATGTCCACCAGTTAAGCAAAAAATGAGAAGAGTTCACCCTGATATGGCGGAAAAATCAAAAGGAAGTTCAAAACATTCGGCGGTTTCCTCGTCATACGAATATCCTCAATGGCTAGCCAACATAGTGCTGTCTCAAGAAAGATGGGAAAGTCGAATGTGTGTTGACTAAGGGATCTGAACAAAGCAAGTCCGAAGGCGATTTCCCACTACCGCATATTGACATGCTAGTGGATAACACTGCAAAATTCAACGTCTTTTCCTTCATGGACGGTTTCTCTGGTTACAATCAGATCAGAATGGCTCCCGAAGACATGGAGAAGACATCCTTCATCACGCCGTGGGGCACTTTTTGCTACAAAGTAATCTTTGTTTGGATTAAAGAATGCGGTGCAACTTACCAAGGGCAATGACTACTCTCTTTCACGACATGATGCACAAAGAGATCGAAGTCTACGTGGACGACATGATAGCAAAGTCTGACACTGAAGAAGAGCATATAGACAATCTCTTAAAGTTGTTTCAACGACTAAGGAAATTCACTCCTTTGAATCCTAACAAATGCACCTTTGGGGTAAGATCGGAAAACTCCTAGGTTTCATCGTCAATCAAAGAGGT
This sequence comes from Vicia sativa, assembly GCA_021764765.1. Lineage (NCBI taxonomy): Eukaryota > Viridiplantae > Streptophyta > Magnoliopsida > Fabales > Fabaceae > Vicia > Vicia sativa. The sequence continues at coordinate 197,749,218 of CM038795.1, read as the reverse complement.
ATTGAAGTAGACCACGACAAAGTTAAGGCTATTCAAGAAATGCTGCCACATACTGGAAAAGCAAGTAAGAGGATTTCTCGGACGGTTGAATTACATCTCAGTTTATCTCCCAAATGACGCTACACAGGCCGATATTCAAACTTCTCCGCAAAAATCAAGAGGTTGTGTGGACAGAAGATTGTCAAAAGGCTTTTGACAGTATCAAGGAATACCTGTCAGAACCACCAATACTGATCCCTCCAGTTGAAGGAAGACCATTAATCATGTACCTTACCGTACTAGAAGAGTCCATGGGCTGCGTACTTGGACAACAAGATGAAACCGGTAAGAAAGAGCATGCCATTTACTACCTAAGTAAAAAGTTCACAGACTGTGAAACTCGTTACTCCATGCTCGAGAAAACATGTTGCGCTTTGGTGTGGGCTTCAAAACGTCTCCGTCAGTACATGATCAATCATACGACTTGGTTAATCTCCAAAATGGATCTGATCAAGTACGTATTTGAGAAACCTGCCTTAACCGGGAGAATCGCTCGATGGCAGATGCTATTATCGGAGTATGACATTCAGTACCATGCTCAAAAAGCGGTCAAAGGAAGCATTCTCGCCGATCACTTGGCTTATCAGCCGCTCAACGAATACCAATCTCTCAAATTTGAATTCCCAGACGAGGATGTTATGTACTTAAAGATGAAAGATTGCGACGAACCGCTACACAAAGAAGGACCAGATCCAGAATCCAGATGGGGCCTAATCTTTGATGGAGCAGTTAATGTCTTTGGCAATGGAATTGGGGCAGTCATCATCACTCCTAAAGGTTCTCACATCCCATTTTCCGCCAGATTGCTATTTGATTGCACCAACAACATCGCAGAATACGAAGCTTGCATCATGGGTATCGAAGAAGCCATCGACTTAAGGATCAAGATCCTTGACATATATGGAGACTCAGCCCTTGTGATCAATCAAATTAAAGACAAATATGAAACTCATCATCTTGGTCTAATTCCTTACAGAGATTATGCAAGACGTTTGTTGACTTTCTTCAACAAAGTTGAACTGCATCATATCCCTCGAGATCAGAATCGAATGGCAGACGCCTTGGCAACTCTATCTTCCATGTTCAAAATCAACGATTGGAATGATATGCCTAAGATCCGCATCAGACGCCTTGAAAGACCTGCATATGTGTTCGCAACTGAAGCAGTCTTTGATGATAAACCGTGGTTCCACGATATCAAACGTTTCCTTCAAACACGAGAATACCCACTCGGGGCATCGTACAAGGATAAGAAAATCCTAAGGAGGCTCTCTCGAAACTTCTTCCTCAGTGAAGATGTGCTATACAAAAGAAACTTCGACATGGTTCTTCTCAGATGCGTTGACAGACAAGAAGCAGACACGATCATCCATGAGGTGCATGAAGGGTCCTTCGGAACCCATTCAAATGGGCATGCAATGTCCAGAAAAATCTTGAGAGCAGGATACTATTGGATAATGATGGAATCTGATTGCTGTAAACACGTCAAAAGATGTCACAAGTGCCAGATCTACGCAGATAAGATCCATGTGCCACCAACTCTACTCAACGTTCTCTCTTCTCCGTGGCCTTTCTCCATGTGGGGCATTGACATGATTGGGATGATTGAACCAAAAGCGTCCAACGGACATCGCTTCATTCTAGTGGCTATTGATTACTTCACCAAATGGGTCGAAGCAGCGTCTTACGCCAACGTCACAAGACAAGTGGTTGTGAGGTTCATCAAGAACAACCTCATTTGCCGATATGGAATTCCAAGCAAGATCATTACAGACAATGGATCAAACATGAACAACAAAATGATGAAAGAACTGTGTGAGGAATTCAAGATCGAGCATCATAACTCATCTCCTTACCGGCCAAAGATGAACGGCGCTGTTGAAGCTGCCAACAAGAACATCAAGAAGATTGTCCAGAAAATGGTCATCACTTACAAAGACGAAATCTGCCATTTGCTCGCATGGGTATCGTACTTGATCGATACTTCAACAGGGCAACCCCTTTTCTCCGGTATACGGCATGGGCGGTGCTCCCATAGAAGTTGAGATTCCTTCAATGAGAGTTCTCATGGAAACCAAATTATCCAAGTGAATGGTGTCAAAGCGGATCGACCAACTAAACTTAATCGAAGAAAAGCGCTGACCGCCGTGTCACGACAACTATATCAAAGAAGAATGAAAGCTTTAGACAAAAGGTCCGACCTCGTGAATTAGAAGCCGACCTCGTGCTTAAAAAGATTCACGTATTTTCAACGATTCTAGGGCAAATGGACTCCTAACTACGAAGGCCCATACATCGTCAAAGGAGCTTTTACGGCGGTGCTATGACTCTCACAACCATGGACGGTGATGAACTCCCGCATCCGTGAATCTTGATGCAGTCAAGAAATACTTTGTCTAATAAAACAAAAGATTTCGGTAAGTCGAAAACCGAAAAGGCGGCTTAGGCAAAATGAGCGTCTCGGTGGATTGAAAACACGAAAAGGCGATCCGGGCAAAATTAGAGACAATAAATAGAAATTATCACGATAAATTGGAAACACGAAAAGGCAATCTAGGCAAAACAAGGATACAAAAAAATGACAAAGTAGCATCGATCATGCTTCGTCAATCTAAAGATTCTTCCATCAACGGATCTTCAATCAACTTTTCTGAAGTGACAAGCACAGTTGGAATTCAAAGTTGATAGGGATAATAGCGGTTATTTGCTTTCAATGTTGCCTTTTCCCAATAAATTATCATTTCCAACTTTTGTAAATAGTTCATGGAATCCCGCCTTTGGCTAATTACCATTCTATTCAATAAAATTTGAGCCTTGTGCCTTTTGTTTGCAATTCACCTTTATTACATTTTGCAAAATAAACGCTTTTATTGTGAAAATCACTTTTTGAAACAAAAATGTTTTAAATGAATTTTTACTTCAAAAATTTTAAAACAAAAAGCAAAATTTTCCTTTGAACTATGGACACAGAAAGAACTTCAACAGTTTTCTCCATAAGAGTTTTAATTTCCGAAAGATAGAACGATTGCTACGAGAAGTCTTCTCCTCAGCAGGAATCATCAAAGGACGGTATTCTTATCCAAAAAGAATTCCCGACAAAGTTGCCAATAAAATACCTTTCTCAGAAAGCATGCAACTCAAAATTCTTCATCAGTGAACGTTTGCACCTTTGCCGCAATTTTCACTAAATATTTGTTCGAGTGACGTGGTCCTTTTCCCAAATATCTCTTTAGTGTCTTTGTCAAAGTATTGTTAGCATGCATATAACATTCATGACATTCATAATAGCATCATTCATGCATTTTGCATTCCTTGAAATGTTTGCTTCCATATCAGGTTTAAATCACACTTACTCATGTAAGTACAAGTCTATCCCATGAGAGTATCTCCAAGCGGAAAGATACATTTTCTTTTTTTCCCGGGTATCCCCAAACAGAGAGATACATCTTTTCTCTATCATGTTCCCAGTGAGATCATCCTCATTTGGAACAATGTCTTGATTGACTTTTTCTTTCCGATTCGTTCTGGATAGAACCTATCTATAATCAACAAAGCAATAAGCAATAGCCTCATCATTTGAGCCGCTTATTTTTCTTTTCATGAAAGTTTGTTCTTCTCAACAAGGTCGATCACATTATGAGAAAATCCCCAACATTTGTCTTTCGTCAAAAAAAAACGTATCATCAATCAAAAAGCCGCATCTTCTCAAAGAAATCCTCGGCAAGATTATATCCAAGAAAATAGAAACTCATTTTGAGTTCTTTCTTTCATTGTCTATTATTCACAAGGTGAATAATCAACAAAATCTTTCAAAGATTTACCTTGTTATAGTTATCACTTTGCGATAATTGGTAATATCTCGAAACTCATCGAAATCAATTTCCATTCATCATGTTCACAAGGTGAATACGTAATTTTCTCAAAAGATTTACCTTGTTATAGTTATCACTTCGCTGATAATTGGTAATATCTTTAGAATTCATTACCATAAACTATCACAATGCTGATAATTGATAATATCATTTTCACTTACCTTAAACGTTGTCACGAGGCTGACTGAAGGTAATCTCTTAATTTTCCAAAGCGAAACAGATGTTCACATGTTTTGTGAATCTCTTTTTCCCCAGCGAAACATATTGCATGTTTCCCAACAAACAGGATCCTCTTTTCTCAAACAGATCGAGTCATCCTCACAAGTTTTTTTCCCACCATGTCATTTCTTTGATATGATCTGGTTAAAACTCTTACAATCATTTTGCATCATCCGCATTTTTTGGTATCTTAGGTCCAAAATTTGCGTATTATGATATTTAAGTCTCTTTACACCTATCAAAACGAAGATATTCATCTTCATCTCTCAGGTGAAAGAAACTTCAATAGGGGCATCTGTCATACCCCAATTTTGACCTAATATACCACCTTACATTTGCATCATTTGCATAACTAACAGCTCAGACATCATTAATCGGGTGTAACTTTCACAGGTCAACATTAGGGTTTCATCAGATTTTCATCTGATTCAAGAGGCAACCAATTAGGGTTTGAGTTTTACTCACCTCATTTGATCTATCTTGATCAAATCATCAGCCTTCAATCCTCAGATATCCATTTTTCTCATTGATCAATCGAGGATCGACCAATTAGGGTTTTGATCGGGCATGAGTTTTTGAGCAAGAAATGACTTTTTTGGATAGAGATTGGTTATCATATCTTAGATACAACATCTTGACCTAATTTCTGGATTCAAAACATCACAGAAGTTCACAGACTTCATCAGTCAATTTCAGAAACATCTCATGAAAATTCATCTGCACAGAAAAGTCAAACTTTGACTTTTGGTCAAATTTTTCAAAACAAAACTTTTTCAATCATCAAAATACTTCAAATGATCCATCATGATCATAAAAAATCAAAGAATTTGAAAAAGTCAACAAAAAGTCAAAAGTTTCAACACTTAGAAAAATTTCTAAGTGTTAAAATTTCTTATTTTTTCCAAACTTCATGCCATTTTTTCACCTAGTTCCATTTTGAATTGGAAAAAACTCAAAACATGAAAGTTGTAGCTCTTGAAACAAGCTTTCCAAAATGTCCAAGAACTCTCAAATCCATGGAGTCTAGCTATACTTTTGAAATTGAAACATAAGGCTCCATGAACATGATTTTTCAAGGTCAAAACTTCAAATTATAGGTCATTTTGAGATTTCTTCATCTAGAAGCATTGCCACCTTGCCAATTCAAGCTTAGAGCTGATAAATATCAGCTAGATATAATTGAGATGAGATAAGATCAATTGGAAGATTTTCACACATGGTAAAAAGAGGAAACTTCCTTTTTACTTTTGAAAAGTCATTCTTACCCCTTAAAGCAACCTTGAATTTCCAATTGCCATGTACTCTTGCCTAACATTTTCAGAACCATTGGCCTATAAATAGATCACAATTTCAAGTTCAAATCACACCAAAGTAATTCCAAGACATACTTTCCTTCCACTTTCTCCAATTTCTCAAATCATAGTTCAAATGAGAGAAAACTTGCAATTTTGAGAATTAGTAAAAACTAGGGAAAGTTTTGGTGTCAAACACATTTCATAGTCAATATATAACTTGTTTGAAGCTTAAGATTAACATAAAACAAGCTAGAACTCAGAATTATATTTCATGTCACATAAGCTTTCAAAACTGCCTTATGATTCGAATTCTTGGTTTGGTTGAATTAACTTGTGTTCCAAGCATCCAAACATCATCCATAAACATCATAGGGATGATCCAAATCATAAACAACTAACTATAACAGCTTTAACACGATTTCCAGTTTCCATTTTTGAGCTTATGCAGGTGAACTTGTGTAGCACGATCCAGCTTGATTCAAGGAGAGAAGACCATCCCTATAGCTTCTACATAGGCCGATGATGCTACACCAATCCTAAAACCAGCTCTGGAAACACTCAATCATCTTCTTCGATTTCAACTTGAACAGGTTAGAACTCGAACTTGGTTATCATGATTCTTTTCACTTAAGTGAAAAAACTCTTGGCCAATCTCTTTCTGCACCTATCACGATCATAAGCCCTCAAAAAAATCAAAGAATCATCAACTATGCATCATTTAATTTGAAATCTTAGTTTCTAGGGTTCTTCGTGATTCCAGAAATTCAAACGTGCTAGACTAAAAATAAATGCAATTAACAGTCATCTTCGTATTCCTTGTGAAAAATCGAGCAACTTTCATGTTTATTTCATTTAATTTCATTGAGAAACGAAGATTGTAGCTTGAATTGAAAAATCTGAGGATCGATGGAGACGAAGAACACTGCGCGCGTGTTCTTGAGTTTGAAAATTCAAAAATTCCAATATCTTGTTTACACGTGTTTTGATCCATAAACACAAACGCGCGTTTGTCCCAGTGGTAGCTAGCTTGCCCGTAGTGCTTTGTGCCACGTAGCCATCCCAATGGTCATGAGTTCAACTCTCCACAAGACCATTCTTTTTAAAACTTTCATATTTTTTCATGTTTTTTCACAAACTTTCACATTTTTTTTAACCAATCAAAACTCCTCATTTTGAGGTGATTTTTTGGACACTTGTCAATAAATGTATCTATTTTATGATAGTGCAAAATTTTCAGAAAAACTTCATCGATTATATTTTAATCGGTGAAACGACGTTACGAGCACTTTTCAAAACACTTTAAAGGTGAATTTTTCAAGTTTTCGACTTCGATTCTTTTCAAAACTTCTCATAAATGAACCTCACATTTCAAAACATTTTCAAAATCATTTTCAAAACTTTTATCAAACTTGCATCTTTTACCATGATCGGTCCGATTTAAGCGATAAAATCAAATTCGTTTCTCTCGAATTTCTTAATCGATCATGGGCCTCCCTTCTGTGTAAGTCCCAATCCTTTTATGTACATATTCAATTTTTCGTACATACTCAAATCATCATTGTTAATATTCAAACATAAACAAATTTCTTTCGTTTGTTTTCATTCGTTTGTTTATACACGAATCCATTGGTTCTAGGAGAAGAATTATTCCGATGAAACTTCTTTTAAACCAATGGGCCTCCCTCACGTGTAAGTCCCATAACATTCTTTTTATGTACATAATATTTCTTTGTACATATCAAACTTTCTTCAAATACATACAAATTTTTGTCATACATAACAAATATTTTTATACTCAAGTGCGACAAACTTGATCGTTTGTTTTCACTTCACTTGTGTATACACAAATCAAACATTCTTTTATGTACATACATATTTTCTTTGTACATATCAAATTCTTTTAATATACATACAAATCTTTGTGCATACATATCTGAGATACTTTTCACGGATAAACTTGATCGTTTGTTTTCCGTTTCATCGTATATATACTGAATACCATTGATATTAAAGGAGCATTATTCCACTGAAGCTTTTAAATCAATGGGCCACCCTTATGGTGTAAGTCCAACCCTCATATGTACATCCATATCTCTCTGTACATAAATACTCGTTCGTGTACATATTTACTTCCTTGTACACAATTCAAACTTGTAAATAATCAAGTCGCGCTCGTTTTAAACGTTCGTTTCACAGACACTTGTTTATATTTCCTTCATAAACTCTTGTAAATAAACATCATGCATCTGTTTATATTTCCTTCATAAACTCCTGTGAATACATATCACACACACACACTTGTTTATACAACTGTCTAATTATAACATAACAATTAGTCTAACCAATAGGTTCCCCACAGTTGTAGCCTCCGCTTGGGCTTTATATAAGATAATTCATCCCCTGCATGAATTTAGCCTCCGCTTGGGCTTTATACAAGATAACTCTCCCCATAGAGTTTAACCTCCTCTTAGGCTTCATATAAGAAAACTCATTCATCTGAGTTTAGCCTCCGCTTAGGCTTCATATAAGACAACACTCCCCTGATGAGTCAGCCTCCTCTTGGGCTTCGTTCAAAAGAACTCCTCATTGAGTTTAGCCTTCTCTTGGGCATCATACAATGAAAGAGACCATAAAATATCTTAACAGCCTCCTATTGGGCTTCCAAATACAAAGAATCACCCGCGTTAGGATAGAACCCAGAGAGTATAATTTCCCGGTGAAATTGCTCTTCATTCCAAAAGGATGGTTTCTCGGTGAAATCCCTTTTAAGACAAAGCCAGACATACCCTATAGCTTCCTCTTGGGCTTCATACAAGGACCCTCGATGACCCTCGATGACCCTCAGAATGCCTCCTCTTGGGCTAACAATACAAGGACCCATGGGCTTCTTAAAATCATCCCTTTTAATCCAATCAATTTCTCCTCGAGATTTAGACATCTATCTTCTCTATGGAAGAAGTATCTCATCTATCACATCACATACAGTCAAAAACTTTTTCAAACCTTTTCAAACTATTTTCAAACAAAAACATCTCTTAATTGTAAGTGGTAACGCTTGTATACTCAAGCAAAACACCTAATGCTTACAGTTAAAAGATTTCAATCATTTTTCAAACATCTTTCTTAAACATGTAAGTGGTAACGCTTGTACACTCAAGCAAAACACCTATAACTTACGATGAAAGATTTCAATCAAACTTTTAAAAATGTATGTGAGGAAATAGATTAGATACATTTTTCATTAAGATGACATTTGTCTGTGTCTCTTACTAACATCCCGTTGCTTTCCACTAAGCATAAGTGGGAACTACGATTGCTCTGACTTTCTCAACATCCTTTTGAGAATACGTAGGCACAAGGTCTCATCCTTGCCGAGCAAATTTCTTTCTCCCTCGGACCAAACAAACCATAGATCCCTGTAGATCCGAGCTACAAATGCTCTGATTCCCACTAGGTGATATGTATGCAGAAGATCCACAGATCTTTGCGAGCACAATAATAACAAACAATAGGATCCCACATAATCTATCCTTCTTAAAATCCCAAAGGAGAAACTTTCTCAATCATAGAAATAGCAATTAAAACACACAAACATATCAAACATATTCATATATAAAGCTATAGATAACTATATATATTTAGGGTGCTCCATCTATTCCCTTTATATAACAATCCCCTTACTCGAATCTCCCCGATGCGTTGCGTCTAGTTTGCGCTAGTCGTTACATATCAAAATCAATTGAGGGTATTAACACTTTCCCCTTTTCATAATCATTAAATCATCTTTCTTGTGTTGAAAATAATAAAGCTTGATGCTCGCGGCATCTTTATAAACAAATCAAAAGAGTAAATCGTTTCGAGCCAGAGAATCTGAATACATATTCGAATCCTCTAGCGCGTCACCTTTTAACGCGAACACATAGATATATAGAAATTTGAAATGAATATAAATCTTAAGAAATTCTGAAGAAATACGCAGTGAACACAAATCTTAAGAAAATCTGATGATATTTGAAGTTTAGATAAGTCTTTTGAAAATGTGAAGAAATTTTAAATGAACATAAGTCTCTAGAAAATTTGAGGAAAACATGATGAAACTTGACTTGAACATACATCTTAAGAATATTTGTTGGAATCTTAAGTGAACATAGATCTGAAGAAATTTGAAACTTATGTTCACGTCAAGTCGTCAAATATAAATATAAATTCAAAATCAGAAACAAATTTTAATAATAAAATCATAATTAAAATAGTTTGAATAATGGATTATTTAATTAAATTTTATTGATGAAATATATAATGTTATCCATGCATCAAATTAAAATTTCTTACTACTTAATTCAACTGTAAAAAAATTAATAATTTTATTTTTGACAACATTAATAAATTATTAATGTCAATTTTCTGTTCATATATATTTTTATAATTATTCTATTTTTAAATATATATAACATTTCGTATTCAAGTTTATTGGATATGCATCAAATATTAAAATGTAAATCTGGTTAAAATTGAAGTGAATACAAGTCTTAAGAAAACTGGTGAAATTTGAAGATATTTGACATGAACATAAGTTTCAAATTTCTTCAGATCTATGTTCACTTAAGATTCCAACCTATATTCTTAAGATGTATGTTCAAGTCAAGTTTCATCAGGTTTTCCTCAAATTTTCTAGAGACTTACGTTCATTTCAAATTACATCACATATTTATTTGATGCATGGATGCCATTATATGTTTCATCAATAAAATTTAATTAAATAATCCAATATTCAAACTATTTTAATTATGATTTTCTTATTAAAATTCGTTTCTGATTTTGATTTATATTTATTAAAAAATCTTGTGAAATTTGAATTGAATATAGGTCTTAAAAAATTAGATGAAATTTGAAGTGAATATAAGTCTTTAGAAAATCTGGTTAAAATTGAACTGAATACAAGTCTTCAGAAAATCTGATGAAATTTGAAGTGAATATAAGTCTTAAGAAAATCTGATTAAATTTGAAGTGAATTTAAGTCTTCAGAAAATCGGATCAAATTTGAAGTGCATATAAGTCTTCAGAAAATCTGATGAAATTTGAAGTGAGTATAAGTCTTCAAAAAATCTTGTGAAACTTGAATTGAATATAGGTCTTAAAAAATTAGATGAAATTTGAAGTGAATATAAGTCTTTAGAAAATCTGGTTAAAATTGAAGTGAATACAAGTCTTCAGAAAATCTGATGAAATTTGAAGTGAATATAAGTCTTAAGAAAATCTGATGAAATTTGAAGTGAATATAAGTCTTCAGAAAATCAGATGAAATTTTAAGTGAATATAAGGAAATCTGGTCAAACTTGAAGTGAATATAAGTCTTCAAAAAATTAGATGAAATTTGAAGTGAATATAAGTCTTCAGAAAATTAGATGATATTTGAAGTGAATATAACTCTTCAGAAAATTTGATCAAATTTGAAGTGAATATAAGTCTTCAGAAAATCTGATGAAATTTGAAGTGAATATAAATCTTCACAAAATCTGGTGAAACATGAAGTGAATTTAAGTCTTCAGAAAATCTTATGAAATTTGAAGTGAATATAAGTCTTCAGAAAATCTAGTGAGACTTGAAGTGAATATAAGTCTTCAGAAAATTAGATGAAATTTGAAGTGAATATAAGTCTTCCGAAAATCTGGTTAAAATTGAAGTGAATACAAGTCTTCAAAAAATCTGATGAATTTTGAAGTGAAATATAAGTCTTTAGAAAATCTGATGAAACTTGAAGTGAATATAAGTCTTCAGAAAATCTGATGAAATTTGACGTGAATATAAGTCTTCAGAAAATTAGATGAAATTTGAAGTGAATATAAGTCTTCAGAAAATTTGGTGAAACTTGAAGTGAATATAAGTGTTCAGAAAATTAGATGAAATTTGAAGTGAATATAAGTCTTCAGAAAATCTGGTGAAACTTGAAGTGAATATATGTCTTCAGAAAATTAGATGAAATTTGAAGTGAATATAAGTCTTCAGAAAATATGGTTAAAATTGAAGTGAATACAAGTCTTCAGAAAATCTGAAGAAATTTGAAGTGAATATAAATCTTTAGAAATTCTGAAGAAATACAAAGTGAACATAAATCTTATGAAATTTGATATGAACATAAGTCTCTAGAAAATTTGAGGAAAACCTGATAAAACTTGACGTGAACATAAATCTTAAGAAAATAGAATGGAATCTAAAGTGAACATAGATTTAAAGAAGGCAAAATACCCTTTTTAGTCCCTTAACTATACCTCAAGGTACATTCTGGTCCTTTATCTTTAAAAAGTGTCAAAGTGGTCCTTTAATTGTTTCAAAAGTTCCACGTTAGTCCTTTCCGTCCAATTTTTACTAACGGTGTCAACTTTTGCTTGGGTGGCATCTGACGTGGTTGGTGGCACGCGACGTGGCGCAATGTGGCGTGATGTGGTACTTAAAAAAAATACATTGCTTTTGCTGGGATTTGAACCCAAGTTCCTATGCATACATGGGAAACATTTTGCCACTACACCACCTTGCAACTAATGGTTATCCATTACTATTTCAATTATAAGTATTATTATTTTTATGTAAACAGTTATTATTATTATTATTTTATATAAACAGTACTATTATTATAAAAAATAGTTATTATTATTTTATATAAACAGTATTATTATTATTATATCAAAAACAGAATAATATTTTTTTTATTATTATTATTATTATGTTAAAATTGAATACTATAATTATTTTTAAAAACATATTATATGTATAAAAAGATATTTAATGATTACAAGCAATATTTTTTTTAAAATTAATATTCAGTTTTTAAAATATTTATTATTATTATTATTATTTTTAAAATTGATTATATTTTTATGAATGAATTATTCAGTTTTTATAAATATAATTTGTTTTTAAAAATAATTATAGTATTCAATTTTAACAAATAATAATAATATTAAGAAATCGGATAATATTTGAAGTGAAAGTAAGTGTTTTGAAAATGTGATGAAATTTGAAATGAATATAAGTCTCGAGAAAATTTGAGGAAAACCGGAAGAAACGTGACGTGAACATAAATCTTAAGAAAATACGATGGAATCTGAAGTGAACATAGATCTGAAGAAATTTGAAGTGAATATAAATCTTAAGAAATTACGAAGAAATACGAAGTGAACGTAAGTCTTAAGAAATCTGATGAAATTTGAAATTAACATAAGTCTCTAGAAAAATTGATGAAAACCTGATGAAGCTTGACGTGAACATAAATCTTTAAAAAGTATGATTGAATCTGAAGTGAACATTGATATGTAGAAATTTGAAGTGAATATAAAACTTAAGAAATTCAGAAGAAATACGAAGTGAATATAAGTCTGATGATATTTAAAGTGAATATAAGTCTTTAGAAAATGTGATGAAATTTGTAATGAATAAAAGTCTCTAGAAAATTTGGAAACCGATGAAACTTGACGTGAACATAAATCATAAAAATCGATGATATTTGAAGTTTTATAAGTCTTTAGAAAATGTGATGAAATTTGAAATGAACATAAGTCTCTAGAAAATTTGAGGAAAACACGATGAATCTTGGCGTGAACATAAATCTTAAGAAAATATGATGGATTTTGAAGTGAACATAGATATGTAGAAATTTGAAGTGAATATAAATGTTAAGAAATTCAAAAGAAATACGGAGTGAACACAAATCTTAAGAAAATTTGATGATATTTGAATTGAATATATGTCTTAAGAAAATGTGATGAAATTTGAAATGAACATAAGTCTCTAGAAAATTTGAGGAAAACCTGATGAAGCTTGACGTAAACAAAAATATGAAGTGAACATATATCATAAGAAATATGATTATATTCAAAGTGATATAAGTCTTTTGAATATATGATGAAATTTGAAATTGAAAGTCTCTAGAAAATTTGAGGCAGGCCGGATTAAACTTGACATGAACATAAATCTTAAGAACATACGATGGAATATGAAGTGAACATAGATCTAATGAAATTTGAAGTGAATATAAATCTTACGAAATTCTGAAGAAATACGAAGTGAACATAAGTCTTAAGAAATTTTACGATAATTAAAGTGAATATAAGTCTTAAGAAAATGTGATAAAATTTTAAATGAACATAAGTCTCTAGAAAAATTGAAGAAAACCTGATCAAACTTGACGTGAACATTAGTCTTAAGAATATCTTATGGAATCTGAAGTTAACATAGATCTGAAGAAATTTGAAGTGAATAAAAATCTTATGAAAATTTGATGATATATGTCTTTAGAAAATGTGATGATATTTGAAATGAATATAAGTCTTTAGAAAATTTTAGGAAAACCAGTTGAAACTTGAAGTGAACATAAATCATAAGAATATCTAATGTAATCTAAAGTGAATGTAAATCTTACGACATTCTGGAAACATATGAAGTGAACGTAAATCTTAAGAAATATGATGATATTTTAAGGGAATATAAGTCTTTACAAAATGTGATGAAATTTGAATTGAATATAAGTCTCCAAAAAAATTGAGGAAAACCGGATGAAACTTGACGTGAACATAAATCTTAAGAAAATACGATGAAATCTTAATTGAACATAGATCTGAAGAAATTTGAAGTGAATATAAATCTTAAGAAATTCTGAAGAAATATGAAGTGAACATAAATCTTAAAAAGTAAAATTGAATCTGAAGTGAATATAAATCTTAAGAAATTCTGAAGAAATATGAAATGAACATAAATCTTAAAAAGTAAAATTGAATCTGAAGTGAACATTGATATGTAGAAATTTGAAGTGAATATAAAACTTAAGAAATTCAGAAGAAATACGAAGTGAATATAAGTTTGATGATATTTAAAGTGAATATAAGTCTTTAGAAAATGTGATGAAATTTGTAATGAATAAAAGTCTCTAGAAAATTTGGGGAAAACCTGATGAAACTTGATGTGAACATAAATCTTCAGAAATCTGATGACATTTGAAGTTTTTATAAGTCTTTAGAAAATGCGATGAAATTTGAAATGAACATAAGTCTCTAGAAAATTTGAGAAAACCTGATGAAACTTGACGTCAACATAAATCTTGAGAAAATATGATGGATTTGGAAGTGAACATAGATATGTAGAAATTTGAAGTGAATATAAATGTTAAGAAATTCAAAAGAAATACAGTGAACACAAATCTTAAAAATTTGATGATATTTGAATTGAATATATGTCTTAAGAAAATGTGAAGAAATTGGAAATGAATATAAGTTTCTAGAAAATTTGAGGAAAACCTGATGAAGCTTGACGTGAACATAATTCTTAAAAAATACGATGGAATCTGAAGTGAATAGATATGTAGAAATTTGAAGTGAATATAAATCTTAAGAAATTAGAAGAAATACAGTGACATAAATCTTAAGAAATCGATGATATTTGTAGTGAATATAAGTCTTTAGAAAATGTGATGAAATTTGAAATGAACATAAGTCTCTAGAAAATTTGACGAAAACCTGATGAAACTTGACGTGAACATAAATCTTAAGAAAATCTGATGGATTCTAAAGTGAACATAGATATGTAGAAATTTGAAGTGAAAAAAAATCATAAGAAATATGATTATATTTGAAGTGAATATAAGTCTTTAGAAAATGTGATGAAATTTGAAATGAATATAAGTCTCTAGAAAATTTGAGGAAAACCTAATGAAACTTGAAGTGAACACATATCTTAAGAAAATACGATGAAATCTAAAATGAACATAGATCTGAAGAGATTTGAATTGAATATAAATCTTACGAAATTATGAAGAAATACGAAATGAACATAAATCTTATTAAATCTGACGATATTTGAAGTGAATATAAGTCTTTAGAAAATGAGATGAAATTTGAAATGAACATAAGTCTCTAGAAAATTTGAGGAAAACCTGATGAAACTTGACGTGACCATAAATCTTAAGAAAATCTGAAGGATTCTGAAGTAAACATAGATATATAGAAATTTGAAGTGAATTTAAATCTGAAGAAATACGGAGTGAACAAAAATCTTAAGAAAATCTGATGATATTTGATGTTTATATAAGTCTTTAGAAAATGTGATGAAATTTGAAATGAACATAAGTCTCTAGAAAATTTTAGAAAAACCTTATGAAACATGACGTGAACATAAATCTTAAGAAAATCTGATGGATTCTGAAGTGAACATAGATATGTAGAAATTTTATGTGAATATAAATCTTAAGAAATTCTAAAGAAATACGAAGTGATCGTAAATCTTAAGAAATCTGATGAAATTTGAAATGAATATAAGTCTTTAGAAAATGTGATGAAATTTCAAATGAACATAAGCCTCTAGAAAATTTGAGGAAAAACTGATTAAACTTGACGTGACATAAATCTTAAGAAAATATGATGGATTCTTAAGTGAACATAGATATGTAGAAATTTGAAGTGAATATAAATCTTAAGAAATTCTGAAGAAATACGGAGTGAACACAAATCTTAAGAAAATCTGATGATATTTGAAGTTTAAATTACTCTTTTGAAAATGTGATGAAATTTGAAATGAAAATAAGTCTCTAGAAAATTTGAGGAAAAAAAGATGAAACATGACGTGAACATAAATCTTAAGAAAGTTTGATGGATTTTGAAGTGAACATAGATATATAGAAATTTCAAATGAATATAAATCTTAAGAAATTCTGAAGAAATACGGAGTGAACACAAATCTTAAGAAAATCTGATGATATTTGAAGTTTAGATAAGTCTTTTGAAAATGTGAAGAAATTTTAAATGAACATAAGTCTCTAGAAAATTTGAGGAAAACATGATGAAACTTGACGTGAACATAAATGTTAAGAAAATCTGATGGATTCTAAAGTGAACATAGATATGTAGAAATTTGAAGTGAATATAAATCTTAAGAAATTCCGAAGATATACGGAGTGAACACATATCTTAAGAAAATTTGATGATATTTGAAGTTTATATAAGTCTTTAGAAAATGTGATGTAATTTGAAATGAACGTAAGTCTCTAGAAAATTTGAGGAAAACCTGATGAAACTTGACTTGAACATACATCTTAAGAATATTGGTTGGAATCTTAAGTGAACATAGATCTGAAGAAATTTGAAACTTATGTTCACGTCAAGTCTTCAAATATAAATATAAATTCAAAATCAGAAACGAATTTTAATAATAAAATCATAATTAAAATAGTTTGAATAATGGATTATTTAATTAAATTTTATTGATGAAATATATAATGTTATCCATGCATCAAATTAAAATTTCTTACTACTTCATTCAACTGTAAAAAAATTCATAATTTTATTTTTGACAACATTAATAAATTATTAATGTCAATTTTCTTTTCATATATTTTTTTATAATTTTTCTATTTTTAAATATATATAACATTTCGTATTCAAGTTTATTGGATATGCATCAAATATTAAAATGTAAATCTGGTTAAGATTGAAGTGAATACAAGTCTTAAGAAAACTGGTGAAATTTGAAGATATTTGACATGAACATAAGTTTCAAATTTCTTCAGATCTATGTTCACTTAAGATTCCAACCTATATTCTTAAGATGTATGTTCAAGTCAAGTTTCATCAGGATTTCCTCAAATTTTCTAGAGACTTACGTTTATTTCAAATTACATCACATTTTTATTTGATGCATGGATACCATTATATATTTCATCAATAAAATTTAATTAAATAATCCATTATTCAAACTATTTAATTATGATTTTATTATTAAAATTCGTTTCTGATTTTGATTTATATTTATTAAAAAATCTTGTGAAACTTGAATTGAATATAGGTCTTAAAAAATTAGATGAAATTTGAAGTGAATATAAGTCATTAGAAAATCTGGTTAAAATTGAACTGAATACAAGTCTTCAGAAAATCTGATGAAATTTGAAGTGAATATAAGTCTTAAGAAAATCTGATTAAATTTGAAGTGAATATAAGTCTTCAGAAAATCGGATCAAATTTGAAGTGAATATAAGTCTTCAGAAAATCTGATGAAATTTGAAGTGAGTATAAGTCTTCAAAAAATCTTGTGAAACTTGAATTGAATATAGGTCTTAAAAAATTAGATGAAATTTGAAGTGAATATAAGTCTTTAGAAAATCTGGTTAAAATTGAAGTGAATACAAGTCTTCAGAAAATCTGATGAAATTTGAAGTGAATATAAGTCTTAAGAAAATCTGATGAAATTTGAAGTGAATATAAGTCTTCAGAAAATCTGATGAAATTTTAAGTGAATATAAGTCTTCAGGAAATCTGGTCAAACTTGAAGTGAATATAAGTCTTCAGAAAATTAGATGAAATTTGAAGTGAATATAAGTCTTCAGAAAATTAGATGATATTTGAAGCGAATATAAGTCTTCAGAAAATTTGATCAAATTTGAAGTGAATATAAGTCTTCAGAAAATCTGATGAAATTTGAAGTGAATATAAATCTTCACAAAATCTGGTGAAACATGAAGTGAATATAAGTCATCAGAAAATGTTATGAAATTTGCAGTGAATATAAGTGTCATACCCCACTCTGTGTCATGGACAGCTATATCAAAGAAGGATGAAGAAAGCTTTCGACAAAAAGGTCCGACCTCGTGAATTCCGAGAAGGCGACCTCGTGCTTAAAAAGATTACATCTTTTCAACGATTCTAGGGCAAATGGACTCCTAATTACGAAGGCCCATACATAGTCAAAGAAGCTTTTCCGGTGCTATGACTCTCACAACCATGGACGGTGATGAACTCTGCATCCTGAATCTTGATGCGATCAAGAAATACTTTGTCTAAAAAAACAACAAAAGAACACTCGGTAAGTCGAAAACACGAAAAAGGCGGCTTAGGCAAACGTCTCGGTGGGTGAAAACCGAAAAGGCGATCCAGGCAAAAATTAGAGACAATAAACAAAAATTATCCTGATAGGTTGAAAACCTGAAAAGGCAATCTATGCAAAAGTAAAGGATACAAAAAAACGACAAAATAGCGCAATCGATCATGCCGTCGATCGAAGAATCTTCCATCAACGGATCTTCAATCAAATCTTACGAAACAAGCACGGTTGGAATTCAAAGTTGTTAGGGATAATAGTGGTTATTGTTTTCAATGTAGCCTTTTCCCAATAAATTATCATTTCCAACTTTTGTAAATAGCTCATGGAATCACGCCTTAGGCTGATTACCATTCTATCAATAAAAATTTGAGCCTTGTGCCCTTTTTGTTTGCAATTCTTGCTTTATTCTATTTTGCTAAATAACGCTTTTATTATGAAAATCACTTTTTAAACTAAAAGTTTTTAAATGAATTTTACTTCAAAATTTTGAAACAAAGCGAAATTTTCCTTTGAACTCGAACACGAAAAGAACTTCAGATTTTCTCCATAAGTGTTTCGATCTCTGAAAGATAGAACAACTGCTACGGAAGTTTTCTTTTCCTCAGCAGAGGTTATCAAAGGACGATATTCTTATCCAAAAAGAATGCCCAGCAAATTTGCCAATGAAATGCCTTTCTCCGAAAGTTTAAAGCATGCAACTCAGATCCTTCATCAGTAACGTCTACGCCATCGATGCAGATTTCACCGAGTATTTGTTCGAACTGTGACGTGGTCCTTTTCCCAAATACCTCTTTATTGTCTTGTCAAGTATTGTCAGCATGCATATGACATTCATCATTCTTACATCATAACATCATTAATACATTCCTGCATTCCTCAATGTTTGCTTCCATATCACTGATTTAAATCATACTTACTCATGTAGGTACGATTATACCACCAGCAGATTGTCCCCAAGCAGAAAAATACATCTTTTATCTATCATGTTCCCCAGCTGAGAGAATTCTTCATTGGGAACAATCTCTTGATTGACCTTTTCTTTCCAGTTCGTTCCTGGATAGAACCCTGTCTCTAATCGACAAAGTAATAAGCAATAGCCTTATCATTTGAGCCGCTTATTTTTCTTTTCGAGATTATAGCTTTGAAAATAGAAACTCATTTGAGATCTGTTTTTTCTCACTGTTTTTTCTCACTGTCTGTTATTCACAAAGCTGAATACTCAGTAATAGGTCTCAAGATTTGTCTTGTTATAGTTATCACTTTGCTGATAATTGGTAATATCCTCAGAACTCGTTTGAGATCTGTTTCCATCATTTGTCTGTTATTCACAAGGCTGAATACTCAGTAAATTTTCTCAAGAATTGCCTTGTTATAGTTATCACTTCGCTGATAATTGGTAATATCTTCAGAGCTCGTTACCATAAACTATCACAAGGCTGATAATTGGTAATATCATCTCCGCTTACCTTAAACATTGTCACAAGGCTGACAGAAGGTAAGCTCTCTATTTCCTAAAACGAAACAGATATTCACATGTTTTGTGAATCTCTTTTCCCCAGTGAGACATATTGCTTGTTTCCCAACAAACAGGATTCTCTTTTTCTTAAACAGATCGAGTCATCCTCACAAATTTTTCCCTACCATGTCATGTCTTTGATATCATCTGGGTGAAACTTTTTGCAATCATTTTGCATCATTCGCATTTTTGGTATCTTAGGTCCAAAATTTGCGTATTCTGATATTTAAATCTCTTCACACCTATCAAAACGAAGATATTGATCTTCATATCTCAGGTTGAAGAAACTTAAATAGGGGCATTTGTCATACCCCAATTTTTTACCTAATATACCACCTTACATTTGCATCCTTGCATCACTAACAGTTCAAAACAGAATTAATCGGGTGTGGAGTTCACAGGTCAAAATTAGGGTTTCATCAAACTTTCATCTGATTCAAGAGGCAAGCAATTAGGGTTTGAGTTTTACTCACTTCATTTGATCTATTTTGATCCAACCATCAACTTCTGATCTTCAGATATCCAACTTTTCTCATTGATCAATCAAGGATCGACCAATTAGGGTTTTGGTCGAGCATGAGTAATCTCTGATTTTCTGATCAATGAATGACTTTCTTGGTTGGAGATTGATCTTCATATCTTAGATACAACATCTTGACCTAATTTTTGGATTCAAAACATCACAGAAGTTCACAGACTTCATCAGTCAATTTCTGAAACATCTGATGAAATTTCATCTGCACGGAAAAGTCAAACTTTGACTTTTGGTCAACTTTTTCAAAACAAAACTTTTTCCATCATCAAAATACTTCAAATGATCCACCTTGATCATAAAAAATCAAAGAATTTGGAAAAGTCAACTAAAAGTCAAAATTTCTACTTCTGTAAATACTTAAACGCAGATAACTTCGATCGTTTGATTCTGTTTCGTCTGTATATATACTGAATACCATTGGTATTGAAAGGAGCATTATTCTCGGTGAAACTGCTTTTAAACCAATGGGCCACCCTTATGGTGTAAGTCCCAACCCTCCTATGTGCATCCACATCTTCTGTACATAAATACTCGTTCGTGTACATACTTACTTCCTTGTACACAATTCAAACATGTAAATAATCAAGTTGCGCTCGTTTTAAACGTTCGTTTCACAGACACTTGTTTATATTTCCTTCATAAACTCTTGTAAATAAACATCATGCATTGTTTATATTTCCTTCATAAACTCCTGTGAATACATGTCACACACACACACTTGTTTATACAACTGTCTAGTTATAACATAACAACTAGTCTAACCAATAGGTTCCTCACAGTTAGCCACCTCTTGGGCTTTATACAAGATAACTCTCCCAACAGAGTTAGCCTCCTCTTGAGCTTTGTACAAGGTAACTCATTTCATCCGAGGTCAGCCTCCTCTTAGGCTTCATATAAGAAAACTCATTCATCTGAGTTTAGCCTCCACTTAGGCTTCATATAAGACGACACTCCCCTGCTGAGTCAGCCTCCTCTTGGGCTTCGTTCAAAAGAACTCCTCATTGAGTTTAGCCTTCTCTTGGGCATCATACAATGAAAGAGACCAAGAAATCTCTTAACAGCCTCCTATTGGGCTTCCAATACAAAGAATCACCCACGTTAGGATAGAACCCAGAGAGTATAATTTCCCGGTGAAATTGCTCTTAATTCCAAAAGGATGGTTTCCCGGTGAAATCCCTTTTAAAGCCAAAAGCCAGCCATACCCTATAGCTTCCTCTTGAGCTTCATACAAGGACCCTCGATGACCCTCGATGACCCTCGGAATGCCTCCTCTTGGGCTAACAATACAAGGACCCATGGGCTTCTTAAAATCATCCCTTTTAATCCAATCAATTTCTCCTCGAGATTTAGACATCTATCATCTCTATGGAAGAAGTATCTCATCTATCACATCACATACAGTCAAAAACTTTTTCAAACCTTTTCAAACTATTTTCAAACAAAAACATCTCTTAATTGTAAGTGGTAACGCTTGTATACTCAAGCAAAACACCTAATGCTTACAGTTAAAAGATTTCAATCATTTTTCAAACATCTTTCTTAAACATGTAAGTGGTAACGCTTGTACACTCAAGCAAAACACCTATAACTTACGATGAAAGATTTCAATCAAACTTTTAAAAATGTATGTGAGGAAATAGATTAGATACATTTTTCATTAAGATGACATTTGTCTGTGTCTCTTACTAATATCCCGTTGCTTTCCACTAAGCATAAGTGGGAACTACGATTGCTCTGACTTTCTCAACATCCTTTTGAGAATACGTAGGCACAAGGTCTCATCCTTGCCGAGCAAATTTCTTTCTCCCTCGGACCAAACAAACCATAGATCCCTGTAGATCCGAGCTACAAATGCTCTGATTCCCACTAGGGGATATGTATGCAGAAGATCCACAGATCTTTGCGAGCACAATAATAACAAACAATAGGATCCCACATAATCTATCCTTCTTAAAATCCCAAAGGAGAAACTTTCTCAATCATAGAAATAGCAATTAAAACACACAAACATATCAAACATATTCATATATAAAGCTATAGATAACTATATATATTTAGGGTGCTCCATCTATTCCCTTTATATAACAAACCCCCTTACTCAGAATCTCCCCAATGTGTTACGTCTAGTTTGCGCTAGTCGTTACGCATATCAAAATCAATTGAGGGTATTAACAGCTCTCCCCTTTTTCATAATCATTAAATCATCTTTTCTTGTGTTGAAAATAATAAAGCTTGATGCTCGCGGCATCTTTATAAACAAATCAAAAGAGTAAATCGTTTCGAGCCAGAGAATCTGAATTCTGATTCAATTCTCTAGCACGACACCTTTTAACGCGAACAGGAAAACTGGCGACTCTGCTGGGGAGTACGCTGAAACTTTGATTTTCAAAAAAAATGTGACTCTGCTCAAGAGAACCAAGCTTTTTTGTTTTCAAAAAGAAGAAAGAAGGGGTTAAGCTTGCATATGTGCATATGTTTGTTTTTTTTCTTTATTGCGTATTTTCGCGATTTCATCTGATGGAAAGAAATCCTAACCCGGATTTAAGAAACATTTTAAGATCTAGGTGGGGGTATAGTCCTATTAACTTGTGAGAAGTCTCAGTACTTACGGAGTTAATTTGAGATCCCTCTCTCAGTGGAGGTTGTCTTGGGGGTATTTGTGTTTAGCAAGTATTTGCGAAGACATTTTGCTTTCAAGAGAACTTGCGGGTGGTGGTACACATCACCCATCACGGCCATTTAGGATGTAGTGCGAGATTATTCGGGCGTAAGCCTAGAATAATGTCATGAGAGACTACGATCGGAGTTTCTCTTGAAAATATTATTGGACCATCGAGTATTCAACAAATCCAATAATATTTCAAAGAGGAGTGTTGAGCCTGTATTATCAGTAGAACCCGTTTCACAGATGAATAAGCCCTTAGAACTTACCCACGTTTGATTCTTATCGTTGGCCTCATGCTCGTGACTTCGAGCGCTTGACTGTGTGTATAACTACTAACCATGTTTGCAACATTCATTCATGCATTCATTCAAAAACTTCATTTTCTCTTCCCATTTCCAAAGAATTTAGAGATTTTTCTTTGTAAAATATTTTAGGTTAGAGTGATGGACGTCAGAGGAAGATTCACCAAGAGATACAGTTTTAGAATTCCTGATGTAGGAAAGTTGAAAGAATTAGCATCCTTGTTAGAAGATCCCTCGGATTTCAGAAAACGCTATGGAACTCTTTTAACTATTCTGAACACTAACGTTGATGAAGGACTTCTCAAAACTTTCATTCAGTTTTACGATCCAGTCTATCGCTGTTTCACTTTCCCTGACTATCAGTTGATGCCTACTTTGGAAGAGTACGCACACATACTAGGTATCTCAGTATCAGACAAAGTGCCTTTCAATGGTTTGGAAGCCATTCCTAAGTCACCAGTCATTGCAACAATGACTCATTTAAAGAAATCAGAGATAGACAAAAACCTAACTACCAGAGGAAAACTCTTAGGACTGACTTCAAAGTTACTAATGGAGAAGGCTCTTAAATTCTCTGAGGCCGGTAGTATGGTAGCCTTTGAAGCTATTTTAGCTTTACTCCTTTATGGATTGGTGTTGTTTCCCAACGTCCCAAATTTCGTTGATATCAACGCCATAAGGATCTTTCTGATTGGAAATCCCGTTCCCACTCTGCTTGGTGACACGTATTTCTCCATTCATCATAGGAATCGTCAAGGAGATGGAACTATCGTATGTTGTGTACCTCTGTTTTTCAAATGGATTGTCTCACACATGCCAAAATCTCCTGTCTTCCGCGAAAACAAAGACGATTGGCATTTGTCAAGAAGACTCATGTCTCTTACAAACGACGATATCCATTGGTATACCTTAGCGGACAATGAGATGGAAATCATTGAGAGCTGTGGAGAATTTGCCAACGTACCTCTCATTAGTACGAAAGGAGGAATCAACTACAACCCATTCCTGGCGAGACGTCAACTCGGATACGCAAACTCTAGTAAACCTCTTGGTTTTACAGTAGAGAGTTACTTCTATCATGAAGGAGAGGATTCTCAAGGTTTGAAAACCCGAATGATCAGAGCTTGGCATCACATCCGGAGGAAGGAAAAAGGGAAAGCAAAAAATTGTGTAGCCATGGAAATCTACACTTCTTGGGTGAAGAAAAGAGCAAAGGAATTTCGAATGCCTTACGCTTATGAGGAACCCATGTTCTCAACAGCTTCCAAATCAACATCTTTTCCCATCGAGACTATGGGAGAATACCAAGAAGCTTTGGCCAAGATGAGGCTTGAGAAAGAAGCTTTGGAAAACAAATTCCTTAAGACTGATCTCGAGAATGAGAAGCTCAAGAAACAAGTCAAAGATCATGAAAAGACGCTCTACTTCCAAGATGAATGGCTCATGGAGAAAGATGAGAAGATTCGTCAGAAGGATAACGCGATCAAAAGATACATCAAAGAAAGGAAAAGAAAGTTTGAGGAAATGACAACCAGCGATCCTGCTCCCGACGAGTGGAAGAAAGTCATTAGTAAGCTAAAAGTCGAGAAAGCTATACTGAAAGCTCACTATGGAAAGGAAATCTTGAAGTTGAAGCTACATCAAGCCTTTGGATCTTCATCCGACGAGGACGATTAATTAGTTTAGTTTGTAATATTTTATCATTTATTTTATCATTTGTGTGAGCAATGCTCAAAAACAGAATTGTTGTAATCTTCTTTCAATAATCAATAAATGTGTGTTTTCCATCCAAATGTTTGCCAGAAATTTCTCTTTTAGCGTAAATTCTTTGGAAATCTTTCTTTACATTCATAATCATGCATCATACTTTGCATATTGAGTCTATTGTCCAGAGTCTAATCTTTTGGAATTTTTTCCAACAGATAGGAAAAGATCGCCAAGCTGTCGCGTCTTAGAGTTTCTCGACCGCGTCCATAGCCTACTCGAACATACAATACACGTTCAAAAAGAAGAAAAGTAATGGAAGGATTTGAGCAAGAAAATGTTGAGCTTCGTAGCAAAGTAACAACACTGCAAGAAGAGGTGGAGAGACTCACTTCTTTGGTCAATTCATTGGCAGCAGCGCAAAGTCAACAAGCAGCCTCGAGCAGTCAAAATCAAGCAGCGATTTCAGAAGACACTACTACTCCAGTTTCAACTGTTGTAGCCAGTAGTTCACTCTTCAGTATGCCAAGAAGGCTATCCATGGGGCATGCCTTTCAACTTTGGCATCGGATTTCGCCAACCGACTTCTCAAGTGCAAACAACCACGCTTGAAGTACCTACTTTGCAGCAGAACTCAACGATTACTCCGCAACATGGAATAACTCTTCCACAAGTAACAATGACGGTTTCTCAACCAATCATGACGAACTCAGCTTCCGTAGTGCACACTACCATAGACGAAGAAGTTCACCATATTCTGGGAAATAACAATAATTCACGTGGTTCGATGGAGAATCTCCAGGAACAACTCCTCAAAATGCAGCTAGAAATTAAAACGATCCGTGGAAAAGAATTGTTTGGGAAAAACGCCCAGGATCTTTGTTTAGTTCCTCGCGTAAGGATACCTGCAAAATTCAAAGTCCCTGACTTTGAAAAGTACAAGGGAAACTCCTGTCCACAAAGTCATCTCACGATGTATGCCAGGAAAATGTCTACGTACAACGACGATCACCAGTTGTTAATCCACTACTTCCAAGACAGTCTTACCGGTGTCGCACTGAAGTGGTACATGGGGCTAGACAGCGCAAGTATCCAAACATTCAATGACTTAGGTGAAGCTTTCGTACAACAATATAAGTTCAACTTGGACATGGCTCCCGATCGGGACCAACTCCGCTCCATGTCTCAGAAAGAAAGAGAGACATTCAAAGAGTACGCTCAACGATGGAGGGAAATTGCTGCCCAAGTCAACCCACCATTAGAAGAGAAAGAGATGACTAAGGTATTCTTAAACACTCTTGGCTCATTCTACTACGAACGAATGATTGCTAGCGCTCCCGGAGATTTCACCGAGATGGTAAGCATGGGAATGTGGTTAGAGGAGGGGGTTCGAACCGGACGCCTAACCAAGGAAGCAGGATCTTCTAGTGGAACTAGGAAGATTGGAACCAGTTTTCCAAAGAAAAAGGAACATGACATTGGAATGGTATCCCAAGGGAAACCGCGAAAGAATGTCAGCCGACAACGACAGGTAGCTGCCATAGCACCCGCTGTTAACACAAGTCCGAATATAGGAATTGCTCCGCAGTTCCAGCAAATTCAACAAACTCAACAGCCTCGTCAACAGGCTCAGCAGTTTAACAATCAAAACCGTGCGCCTCGGGTCTCGCAATTCGACCCCATTCCGATGACGTACACAGAACTATACCCTGCATTGATAGAAAGGAGTCTGGTACAGACAAGGTCACCACCTCCGATCCCAGAAAAATTGCCATGGTGGTACAAAGCGGATGTATCTTGCCCTTTTCACCAAGGGGCACCAGGCCATGATCTTGAGCATTGCATAGCATTGAAAGCAGAAGTGCAGAGATTAGTGAAATCTAATCTTCTTTCCTTTAGAAATACGAATCCAAATGTGCAAGCAAATCCACTTCCCAGTCACAGTGGGCATGCAGTGAGTTTGATACTAAGAAATACGGATCGATATCTTGTCACAGATGTGAATCTGATCAGAGGAAACTTAGTACATCTCTATGAAACATACAGTAGAATGGGTGCCTTCACTAAACACGATTACGCAGCTTGCAACATCTGCTTCAAGAATCTTCAAGGATGTCCTATCATAAAAGCAGACATTCAACGATTGCTAGACATTGGTGACATACAGATCTATAGAAACAGAGATGACTATGACGTAAATACAGTAGGGCATTTTCCGCATGAGCTTGTAGTCTCAGATATCAACTCGGGAAATCCCGAAGTAAACGTCATTATCCCATGTTTCAACATGCCCAAGCATGTGGAGATTGAATATGATGGTTCCAACATTCCAGAGTCTCCTTTGGTGATTTGCTTACCCGGTCCTGTTTCATACAGTTCTAGCAAAGCAATTCCCTATCAATACAATGCAACTGTATGGAAAAGAGAAACCTATGCCAACTCTTCCAGCTAATGTCAACATAACTGAGATAGGACGAGTAACACGAAGTGGACGAGTACGCACTCCATTGCCACCAAGACCAGCTGCCGTTCCTGTTGTTAGACGAAATCCAGTTAACATATCTCCCGAGAATCCCACAATGATTCCCGATGTTAATCCAAGCACAAATGTTGGTCCTCCTGATAGAACCAACGTCAACACAGATTTTGATGAGATATTGAAGTTAATCAAAAAGAGCGAATACCGAGTCGTGGATCAGCTGATGCAGACTGCTTCTAAGATTTCAATACTATCTCTACTCCTGAACTCCGAAGCTCACCGAGAGGCTCTGATGAAGGTACTAGACCAAGCTTATGTAGACCATGATGTGACTACAGACCAGTTTGGAGGTATTGTCGCCAACATAACGGCTTGTAATAATCTAAGTTTCAGTGATGAGGAACTTCCAGAGGAAGGGAAAGATCACAATCTGGCTCTGCATATTTCAATGATTTGCCAATCGATTCTCATCCAATATTAGTGGATACCGTTCATCTTTAAGCGTAATGCGAAACGACTCTTGCTCGTTTAGCTTACAAAGGGACACCAATGAAATTCAATGACATAGTGGTAAGAGCCTTTGACGGGTCACGGAAGTCAGTTATTGGGGAAGTCGATCTCCCAATGACAATTGGTCCGCATACTTTCCAAATCACTTTCCAGGTCATGGACGTGCCAGCTGCTTACAGTTGCTTGCTAGGAAGACCATGGATCCACGAAGCAGGAGCTGTGACATCCACTCTCCATCAGAAATTAAAATTCACAGTAAATGGAAAACTAGTGACCATCATCGGTGAACAAGCATTACTAATAAACCATTTATCCAGCTTCTCTTTCATCACACGTAAGGACAAGTTCCAGGACATCCGTTAGAAGATGAATCTACTAGCAAAAAAGATCATCCATCTCTTCTTATTAAGCGGTAGAGATAGTGAAAGATGGCAATGCTGAAGGTTGGGGACAAGTAATCAAACCTGTCAACAACGAGACAAAAGCCGGACTCGGATTCGCACCCGTATTCTCCAAAGACAAGCAAAAGGATGGAGCACTTCGTCCAATCAAAGAAGTATTCAACAGTGGGAGTTTCTTAAACCCTGTTCTCCAAGATGTTAACGTTGTTACCATTGAAGATGATGAAGATGATCTCTCTAGATCTGAAGAGTGGAGCACTTATCTGAACAACCCTGAATATGTGTCTCAGGAAGAATCCTACTCACCATACTATCCTCCGACTGATCAATTCGAAGACATGTCACTGCAAAGGCATGAAAATCCACCTGTCCCTTCTGAAGTTTGGGATACCTTGGGAGAACCAAGTGGTAAATTTGACTACATGGTGAAATACACTGCGCCAGAAAGCTCAAGAATCAGAATTGAAGACATCCAGCCCACTGGATGGGGTGATTCTTTTGAGTATCCTAGTCAATCGGAAGAAGTGTACCCATCTTCCCGATCTAATAAGCCAATCGAGGTTCCCAACAAAGATTTATGCTCTAACACACCTGTAGAGTTTGTTAAATCAGACCCCGATTACCACTACATCAACGTGATCGCTGAAGATCAAGGATACGACTCGGGATACGAACTAGAAAGTGTCGCCGACAATGAGTCTCTTCACTCAGAAGATTGGAGGGTACATCCTCAGAGTTCAACACAGAGGCCAACAGGAAGCACATATGTTGTATCCTATACTTCCCGATCTATTCATCAAGCCGAAGAAGACTGCTTTAGCAGCACAAAAGGCAAGGTCCGTCGTCCAGAGTCTTCAAAGCCTGCTCGACCAACGACCACAGTCTACTCAAGGGTTAAGCCAAGCGGAAAGCTACCGGAGTACCTCGACTTCCAAGGAGTTCGCCACTACTAGAAACCTGTTGAAGTTCGGACTAACGCTCCTAGTTCTAAGTAGTTTATCTTTTGCTTTTGTTTTGAACTCTCGCTTCACCCAGAGCAAAGATATGTTTTATAGGGTTTAGCTTTTAAATAATTTTTCTTTATCTTGCCCAAGACGAATGAGTTTGTATTTTAGGGCCCTGTTTCATATTGTGAATCATAAATAAAATGCGTTGTTTTGATTCCACACTTTGTGTTTATTTTCATTTTTACCCTTTCCTGGAAATGATAGTCCTAAAAAACACAATAAAATAAAAATCTTCAAAAAAAAAATAATAATCTGCATACACTTCCACATTAACTTTTTCAAAAAAAAATCATGAAAAATTAATTAATCAGACATATATCAAAACATGCAGATTAACAGATGGACCAATCCATTGAAAGCAATAACTCTATGCTTTTTCCCAACTTTGAAATCCGCGGTGAAGTCGCCGAGGAAGAAGTTGAAGAGAGATCCCGGATGAGATTTCTCGACTACTTAAGCACGAGGAAAGAATCATTCAACCTCACAAAGAACCTCTGGAAGCAATCAACTTGGGTTTTGAGGAAGACAAAAAAGAAGTAAATATCGGAGCTTCACTCGACAGCAACGTCAAGAGCAAACTGATAGATCTTCTCAAAGAATTTGTTGATGTGTTCGCTTGGTCCTACCAGGACATGCCATGTTTAGATACCAACATCGTGGAGCATCATTTGCCATTAAAGCCGGAGTGTCCACCAGGTAAGCAAAAGCTGAGAAGAGTTCACCCTGATATGGCTGACAAAATCAAAAAGGAAGTTCAAAAACAGCTCGACGCAGGTTTCCTTGTCACTTCTAAATATCCTCAATGGCTAGCCAACATAGTGCCTGTCTCTAAGAAAGATGGAAAAGTCAGAATGTGTGTTGACTACCGGGATCTGAACAAAGCAAGTCCAAAAGACGATTTCCCACTACCGCATATCGACATGCTAGTGGATAGTACTGCAAAGTTCAACGTCTTTTCCTTCATGGACGGTTTCTCTGGTTACAATCAGATCAGAGTGGCTCCCGAAGACATGGAGAAGACATCTTTCATCACGCCATGGGGCACTTTTTGCTACAAAGTAATGCCGTTTGGATTAAAGAATGCCGGCGCAACTTACCAGAGGGCGATGACTACTCTCTTTCATGACATGATGTACAAAGAGATTGAAGTCTACGTAGACGACATGATAGCAAAGTCAAACACTGAAGAAGAGCATATAGAATATCTCTTGAAGTTGTTTCAACGGCTAAGGAAATTTCAGCTTCGCCTGAATCCTAACAAATGCACCTTTGGGGTAAGATCTGGAAAACTCCTAGGTTTCATTGTCAGTCAAAGAGGTATTGAAGTTGACCCTGACAAAGTCAAGGCTATTCATGAAATGCCTACGCCACATACAGAAAAGCAAGTAAGAGGATTTCTTGGACGATTAAATTACATCTCCAGATTCATCTCTCAGATGACTGCTACCTGTGGGCCGATATTCAAGCTTCTCCGCAAAAATCAAGAGGTTGTGTGGACAGACGATTGCCAAAAAGCATTTGACAGTATCAAGGAATACTTGTCAGAACCTCCAATACTGATTCCTCCAGTCGAAGGAAGACCATTAATCATGTACCTTACCGTGCTAGAAGATTCCATGGGCTGCGTACTTGGACAACAAGATGAAACCGGTAAGAAGGAGCATGCCATTTACTACCTGAGTAAAAAGTTCACAGACTGTGAAACTCGTTACTCCATGCTCGAGAAAACATGTTGTGCTTTGGTATGGGCTTCAAAATGTCTCCACCAATACATGATCAATCATACGACTTGGTTAATCTCCAAAATGGATCCAATCAAGTACGTCTTTGAAAAGCCTGCCTTAACGGGAAGAATTGCTCGATGGCAGATGCTATTATCTGAGTATGACATCCAGTACCGTGCCCAAAAAGCGTTCAAAGGAAGCATTCTCGCTGATCACTTGGCTTATCAGCCGCTCAACGAATACCAATCTCTCAAAATTGACTTCCCATACGAGGATGTTATGTACTTGAAGATGAAAGATTGTGACGAACCGCTGCCCAAAGAAGGTCCTGATCCAGAATCTAGATGGGGCTTAATTTTTGATGGAGCAGTTAATGTTTTCGGCAATGGAATTGGGGCAGTCATCATTACTCCCGAAGGTTCTCATATCCCGTTTTCCGCCAGGTTGCTATTTGATTGCACCAACAACATCGCGGAATAAGAAGCTTGCATCATGGGTATCGAAGAAGCCATCGACTTGAGGATCAAGATCCTTGACATATATGGAGATTCAGCCCTTGTGATCAATCAAATCAAAGACAAGAATGAAACTCATCATCTTGGTCTGATTCCTTACAGAGATTATGCAAGACGTTTGTTGACTTTCTTCAACAAAGTTGAACTGCATCATATCCCTCGAGATCAGAATCGAATGGCAGACGCCTTGGCTACTCTATCTTCCATGTTCAAAGTCAACCATTGGAATGATATGCCTAAGATCCGTATCAGACGCCTTGAAAGACCTGCATATGTATTCACAACTGAAGCAGTCTTCGACGATAAACCGTGGTTCCACGACATTAAACGTTTCCTTCAAACACGAGAATACCCACTCGGGGCATTGTACAAAGATAGGAAAAATCTAAGGAGGCTTTCTAGAAATTTCTTCTTAAATGAGGATGTGCTGTACAAAAGAAACTTTGACATGGTTCTGCTCAGATGCGTCAACAGGCAAGAAGCAGACACAATCATCCATGAAGTACATGAAGGATCCTTTGGAACCCATTCAAATGGGCATGCAATGTCTAGGAAAATCTTGAGAGCAAGACACTATTGGATAACGATGGAATCCGATTGCTGTAAACACGTCAAGAGATGTCACAAGTGCCAGATCTACGCAGATAAGATCCATGTGCCGCCAACTCTACTCAACGTTCTCTCCTCTCCGTGGCCTTTCTCCATGTGGGGCATTGACATGTTCGGGATGATCGAACCAAAAGCGTCCAACGGACATCGTTTCATTCTAGTAGCTATTGATTACTTCACCAAATGGGTCGAAGCAGCATCTTACGCCAACGTTACCAGACAAGTGGTTGTGAGGTTCATCAAGAACAATCTCATTTGCCGATACGGAATTCCAAGTAAGATCATTACAGACAATGGATCAAACTTGAACAACAAAATGATGAAAGAACTGTGTGAGGAATTCAAGATCGAGCATCATAACTCATCTCCTTACCGACCAAAGATGAACGGCGCCGTTGAAGCTGCCAACAAGAACATCAAGAAGATCGTCCAGAAAATGGTCATCACTTACAAAGAAGGGCACGAAATGCTGCCATTTGCTCTGCATGGGTATCGTACTTCAGTACGCACTTCAACAGGGGCAACTCCTTTTTCTCTAGTATACGGCATGGAAGCAGTGCTCCCCGGAGAAGTTGAGATTCCGTCAATGAGAGTTCTCATGGAAACTAAGTTATCTGAGGCCGAATGGTGTCAAAGCAGATACGACCAGTTGAACTTAATCGAAGAAAAGCGTCTGACCGCTCTGTGTCATGGACAGCTATATCAAGAAGGATGAAGAAAGCTTTCGACAAAAAGGTCCGACCTCGTGAATTCCGAGAAGGCGACCTCGTGCTTAAAAAAGATTCTGTCTTTTCAACCTGATTCTAGGGGCAAATGGTCTCCTAGTTACGAAGGCCCATACATCGTCAAAAGAAGCTTTTCCGGCGGTGCTATGACTCTCACAACCATGGACGGTGATGAACTCCCGCATCCTGTGAATGCTGATGCAGTCAAGAAATACTTTGTCTAAAAAAAAACAACAAAAGAACAGCTCGGTAAGTCGAAAACCCGAAAAAGGCGGCTTAGGCAAAAAAGAGCGTCTCGGTGGACTGAAAACCCGAAAAGGGCGATCCAGGCAAAAATTAGAGACAATAAACAAAAATTATCCTGATAGGTTGAAAACCTGAAAAGGCAATCTATGCAAAAGTAAAGGATACAAAAAAAAACGACAAAGTAACTGCAAATCAGTCTGTACTTCGTCAGTCTGAAGAATCTTCCATCAACGGATCTTCAATCAAATCTTCTGAAGCAACAAGCATAGTTGGAATTCAAAGTTGTTAGGGATAATAGTGGTTATTATTTTCAATGTAGCCTTTTCCCAATAAATTTTCATTTCCAAATTTTGTAAATAGCTCATGGAATCACGCCTTTGGCTGATTACCATTCTATCAATTAAAATTTGAGCCTTGTGCCCTTTTTGTTTGCAATTCTTGCTTTATTCTGTTTTGCTAAATAACGCTTTTATTATGAAAATCACTTTTTTGAAACTAAAAAGTTTTTAAATGAATTTTTACTTCAAAATTTTGAAACAAAAGCGAAATTTTCCTTTGATATCTGAACACAGAAAGAACTTCAACAGTTTTCTCCATAAGTGTTTCGATCTCTGAAAGATAGAACAACTGCTACGGAAGTTTTCTTTTCCTCAGCAGAGGTTATCAAAGGACGATATTCTTATCCAAAAATAATGCCCAGCAAAGTTGCCAATGAAATGCCTTTCTCCGAAAGTTTAAAGCATGCAACTCAGATCCTTCATCAGTAACGTCTACGCCATTGATGCAGATTTCACCGAGTATTTGTTCAAACTGTGACGTGGTCCTTTTCCCAAATACCTCTTTATTGTCTTGTCAAGTATTGTCAGCATGCATATGACATTCATCATTCTTACATCATAACATCATTAATACATTCATGCATTCCTCAATGTTTGCTTCCATATCACTGGTTTAAATCACACTTACTCATGTAGGTACGATTATACCACCAACAGATTGTCCCCAAGCAGAAAAATACATCTTTTCTCTATCATGTTCCCCAGCTGAGAGCATTCTTCATTGGGAACAATCTCTTGATTGACCTATTCTTTCCAGTTCATTCTTGGATAGAACCCTGTCTCTAATCGACAAAGTAATAAGAAATAGCCTCATCATTTGAGCCGCTTATTTTTCTTTTCGTTCCTAAACTTATCATGAAAGTTTGTTCTTCTCAACAGGGTCAAATCACGACTGTACGAGAAATTCCCCAGCAGTTGTTTTTCTGTCTAATAGAAAACCTGTGTCTTTCAGTCAAAATGCCCGCATCTTCTCGAGAGAGAGATCCCCGACGAGATTATAGCTTTGAAAATAGAAACTCATTTGAGATCTGTTTTTTCTCACTGTCTGTTATTCACAAAGCTGAATACTCAATAATAGGTCTCAAGATTTGCCTTGTTATAGTTATCACTTTGCTGATAATTGGTAATATCCTCAGAACTCGTTTGAGATCTGTTTCCATCATTTGTCTGTTATTCACAAGGCTGAATACTTAGTAAATTTTCTCAAGAATTACCTTGTTATAGTTATCACTTCGCTGATAATTGGTAATATCTTCAGAGCTCGTTACCATAAACTATCACAAGGCTGATAATTGGTAATATCATCTCCGCTTACCTTAAACATTGTCACAATGCTGACAGAAGGTAATCTCTTTGTTTCCTAAAGCGAAACAGATATTCACATGTTTTGTGAATCTCTTTTCCCCAGCGAGACATATTGCTTGTTTCCCAACAAACATGATTCTCTTTTTCTTAAACAGATCGAGTCATCCTCACAAATTTTTCCCTACCATGTCATGTCTTTGATATCATCTGGGTGAAACTTTTTGCAATCATTTTGCATCATTCGCATTTTTGGTATCTTAGGTCCAAAATTTGCGTATTCTGATATTTAAGTCTCTTCACACCTATCAAAACGAAGATATTGATCTTCATATCTCAGGTTGAAGAAACTTAAATAGGGGCATTTGTCATACCCCAATTTTTGACCTAATATACCACCTTACATTTGCATCCTTGCATCACTAACAGTTCAGAACAGAATTAATCGGGTGTGGAGTTCACAGGTCAAAATTAGGGTTTCATCAAACTTTCATCTGATTCAAGAGGCAAGCAATTAGGGTTTGAGTTTTACTCACTTCATTTGATCTATTTTGATCCAACCATCAACTTCTGATCTTCAGATATCCAACTTTTCTCATTGATCAATCAAGGATCGACCAATTAGGGTTTTGGTCGAGCATGAGTAATCTCTGATTTTCTGATCAATGAATGACTTTCTTGGTTGGAGATTGATCTTCATATCTTAGATACAACATCTTGACCTAATTTTTGGATTCAAAACATCACAGAAGTTCACAGACTTCATCAGTCAATTTCTGAAACATCTGATGAAATTTCATCTGCACGGAAAAGTCAAACTTTGACTTTTGGTCAACTTTTTCAAAACAAAACTTTTTCCATCATCAAAATACTTCAAATGATCCACCTTGATCATAAAAAATCAAAGAATTTGGAAAAGTCAACTAAAAGTCAAAATTTCTACTTCTGTAAATACTCAAACGCAGATAACTTCGATCGTTTGATTCTGTTTCGTCTGTATATATACTGAATACCATTGGTATTGAAAGGAGCATTATTCTCGGTGAAACTGCTTTTAAACCAATGGGCCACCCTTATGGTGTAAGTCCCAACCCTCCTATGTACATCCACATCTTCTGTACATAAATACTCGTTCGTGTACATACTTACTTCCTTGTACACAATTCAAACTTGTAAATAATCAAGTTGCGATCGTTTTAAACGTTCGTTTCACAGACACTTGTTTATATTTCCTTCATAAACTCTTGTAAATAAACATCATGCATTTTTTATATTTCCTTCATAAACTCCTGTGAATACATGTCACACACACACACACTTGTTTATACAATTGTCTAGTTATAACATAACAACTAGTCTAACCAATAGGTTCCTCACAGTTAGCCTCCTCTTGGGCTTTATACAAGATAACTCTCCTAACAGAGTTAGCCTCCTCTTGGGCTTTGTACAAGGTAACTCATTTCATCTGAGTTCAGCCTCCTCTTAGGCTTCATATAAGAAAACTCATTCATCTGAGTTTAGCCTCCACTTAGGCTTCATATAAGACGACACTCCCCTGCTGAGTCCGCCTCCTCTTGGGCTTCATTCAAAAGAACTCCTCATTGAGTTTTGCCTTCTCTTGGGCATCATACAATGAAAGAGACCAAGAAATCTCTTAACAGCCTCCTATTGGGCTTCCAATACAAAGAATCACCCGCGTTAGGATAGAACCCAGAGAGTATAATTTCCCGGTGAAATTGCTCTTAATTCCAAAAGGATGGTTTCCCGGTGAAATCCCTTTTAAAGCCAAAAGCCAGCCATACCCTATAGCTTCCTCTTGAGCTTCATACAAGGACCCTCGATGACCCTCGTTGACCCTCGATGACCCTCGGAATGCCTCCTCTTGGGTTAACAATACAAGGACCCATGGGCTTCTTAAAAGCATCCTTTTAATCCAATCAATTTCTCCTCGAGATTTAGACGTTTATCATCTCTATGGAAGAGGTATCTCATCTATCACATCACATACAATTAAACTCTTTTCAAAAAAACTTTTCAAACAAAAACATCTCTTAATCGTAAGTGGTAACGCTTGTACACTCAAGCAAAACACCCAATGCTTCAGTTAAAGATTCAATCTTTTCAAACATCTTTCTTAAACATGTAAGTGGTAACGCTTGTATACTCAAGAAAAACACACAAACTTACGATGAAAGATTTTAATCATCAAACTTTTCAAAATGTATGTGATGAAATAGATTAGATACATTTTCATTAAGATGACATTAAATGTCTCTTACTAACATCCGTTGCTTTCCACTAGCATAAGTGGGAACTACGATTGCTCGACTTTCTCAACATCCTTTTGAGAATACGTGAGGCTGAGGTCTCATCCTTGCCGAGCAAATTTCTATCTCCCTCAAACCAAACAAACCATAGATCACAGCAGATCCGAGCTACAAATGCTCGATTCCCACTAGGGGATATGTATCGAAGATCCACAGGATCTTTGCGAGCACAATAATAACAAACACTAGGATCCCACATAATCTACCATTTCTTAAAACCCAGGAAACTTTCCCAATCAAAGAAATAGCAATTAAAAACACAAACATATCAAACATATTCATATATAAAGCTATAGATAACTATATATATTTAGGGTGCTCCATCTATTCCTCTATATAACAAACCCCTTACTCGGAATCTCCCCGATGCGT
This sequence comes from Vicia sativa, assembly GCA_021764765.1. Classification (NCBI taxonomy): domain Eukaryota; kingdom Viridiplantae; phylum Streptophyta; class Magnoliopsida; order Fabales; family Fabaceae; genus Vicia; species Vicia sativa. Next base: position 197,711,658 of record CM038795.1, on the reverse strand, counting down.
TCGTCTAGTTTAGCTGGCAAATTCACATATCAAAATCAATTGAGGGTATTAGTTTCCCTTTTCATAATCATTAAATCATCTTTTCTTGTGTTGAAAATTATAAAGCTTGATGCTCGCGGCATCTTTATCAACAAATCAAAAGAGTAAATCGTTTCGAGCCAGAGAATCTGAATTCTGATTCAATTCTCTAACACGACACCTTTTAACGCGAACAATAAGTCTTCAGAAAATCTAGTGAAACTTGAAGTGAATATAAGTCTTCAGAAAAATAGATGAAATTTGAAGTGAATATAAGTCTTCAGAAAATATGGTTAAAATTGAAGTGAATACAAGTCTTCAGAAAATCTGATGAAATTTGAAGTGAATATAGGTCTTCAGAAAATCTGATGAAATTTAAAGTTACTATAAGTCTTCAGAAAATTTGATGAAATTTGTAGTTCATATAAGTCTTCAGAATATGTGATTAAAATTGAAGTGAATACAAGTCTTCAGAAAATTTGGTGAAACTTGAAGTGAATATAAGTCTTCAGAAAACTAGATTTTATTTGAAGTTAATATAAGTCTTCAGAAAACGTGGTTAAAATTGAAGTGACTACAAGTCTTCAGAAAATCTGATGAAATTTGAAGTGAATATAAGTCTTAAGAAAATCAGATGAAATTTGAAGTGAATATAAGTCTTAAGAAAATATGATGAAATTTGAAGTGAATATAAGTCTTCATAAAATTAAAGGAAATTTGATGTGAATAGAAGTCTTCAGAAAAGTAGATGATATTTGAATTGAATACAAGTCTTCAGAAAATCTGATCAAATTTGAAGTGAATTTAAGTCTTCAGAAAATCTGATGAAATTTGAAGTGAATATAAATCTTCACAAAATCTGGTGAAACTTGAAGTGAATACAAGTGTTCAGAAAATCTTATGAAATTTGAAGTGAATATAAGTCTTCAGAAAATCTAGTGAAACTTGAAGTGCATATAAATCTTCAGAAAATTAGATGAAATTTGATGTTTATATAAGTCTTCAGAAAATCTGGTTAAAATTGAAGTGAATACAAGTCTTCAAAAAATCTGATGAAATTTGATGTGAATATAAGTCTTTAGAAAATCTGATGAAATTTGAAGTGAATATAAGTCTTCAGAAATTCTGATGAAATTTGACGTGAATATAAGTCTTCAGAAAATCTGATGAAATTTGAAGTGAATATAAGTCTTCAAAAAATCTTGTGAAACTTGAATTGAATATAGGTCTTAAAAAATTAGATGAAATTTGAAGTGAATATAAGTCTTTAGAAAATATAGTTAAAATTGAAGTGAATACAAGTCTTCAGAAAATCTGATGAAATTTGAAGTGAATATAAGTCTTAAGAAAATCTCATTAAATTTGAAGTGAATATAAGTCTTCAGAAAATCGTATCAAATTTGAAGTGAATATAAGTCTTCAGAAAATCTGATGAAATTTGAAGTGAGTATAAGTCTTCAAAAAATCTTGTGAAACTTGAATTGAGTATAGGTCTTAAAAAAGTAGATGAAATTTGAAGTGAATATAAGTCTTTAGAAAATCTGGTTAAAATTGAAGTGAATACAAGTCTTCAGAAAATCTGATGAAATTTGAAGTGAATATAAGTCTTAAGAAAATTTGATGAAATTTGAAGTGAATATAAGTCTTCAGAAAATCAGATGAAATTTTAAGTGAATATAAGTCTTCAGGAAATCTGGTCAAACTTGAAGTGAATATAAGTCTTCAGAAAATTAGATGAAATTTGAAGTGAATATAAGTCTTCAGAAAATTAGATGATATTTGAAGTGCATATAAGTCTTGAGAAAATTTGATCAAATTTGAAGTGAATATAAGTCTTCAGAAAATCTGATGAAATTTGAAGTGAATATAAATCTTCACAAAATCTGGTGAAACATGAAGTGAATATAAGTCTTCAGAAAATCTTATGAAATTTGAAGTGAATATAAGTCTTCAGAAAATCTAGTGAAACTTGAAGTGAATATAAGTCTTCAGAAAATTAGATGAAATTATAAGTGAATATAAGTCTTCCGAAAATCTGGTTAAAATTGAAGTGAATACAAGTCTTCAAAAAATCTGATGAATTTTGAAGTGAAATATAAGTCTTTAGAAAATCTGATGAAACTTGAAGTGAATATAAGTTTCAGAAAATCTGATGAAATTTGACGTGAATATAAGTCTTCAGAAAATTAGATGAAATTTGAAGTGAGGAAGTGAGGAAGCTAGTAAGAAACATAACTTATATAAGCCATTTTCCTTATTTCTTCCCATTTGAAAAACAAAAAGCCAAGAATAGAAACTTGAGAGTTTGAGAGAAAAGAAAAGGGTTTTGAGAAGAAGAGCAAGGAGGAGAAGTTGGGGAAGATCATGAGCAAGAGTTTGAGGTTGGGGCTTTGATGGAGCATCTTGCAATCAACCAAGCTAGAGGTAAGGGGTTTGATTTTCCTTTCCATATAGTTAGGGTTTGATAGATATGTTGTGGATTTAGAAAAAATTAGTATTTTGATCCATGGGGTTATAGTTTGCCATTGTTTTGGTGTTGTGTTGTTGTTGTTGAAATTCTCAATTGATGGTAGAAGTATGTTTTGATGTTGTATTTGAGGTATATATGTTGTGTTGATGATAAGGGATGGTGGGTTAGTGATAAGAGATGTTTGGTGGGTTTAGTTTGAATTGAGGAAAAATTGATAGTAGAGTTTTATGATTTTGTTGGTTGATTGTTGTGATAGTTTGGAGAAGTTGGATGAAGAGTAGAGATTATAGATGTATTGTTGCTAGTGTTGTAGTGTTTGGAAAAATAGAAATGAAAATATAAAATAGAAATGAAAATATAAAATAGAAATGAAAATATAAGATGAAATGGAAATAGAAAATAAAACAAAACAGCAAAGTTTAAAAACCAGAAAAAAATGGTGTTACAGTGAATACGCAGGGAATGAATGAAAAAAAAATGATGGAAGCATGGAGCAAGGGGGGAGGCGACCACCCCCAATATTGAGGCCCCCCGCCTCCTGCTCATATACATACTTGGGGACGTACGTCCCTTGTGAAGGAGAGGAAAAACGGGAAAAAATTGTTTTGCTGTAGTTTGTGTTTTCTGTTTTCTGTAAAAACCTGCTACCTGCATAATTCCTGTGCAATGCATTCTGTTTTATTTTAAAGTTCCAATTCCACTTAGTAATACTTGGTAACCATAAAATATAATTAGGACATAAGTTAGCCGATTAAATTTAGGACCCGATTGTGTTCCGATTTTCCGATTTGATAAATTCGTGACAGACAAGTTGCTCGAATTCAATGAAAATTGACGTGCTAGCTAAGTTTGGCGTGTAGAGCGTAGTGGTGAGGTTAGTTTTTGGAAATTACGAGTTTTACGAGCGACCGAAATAGGCCAATTTATGGTAAAATTAGAATCGGACGGTGTTTAGTAAGATTTAAGAGTGCGTATGGACAATCCGATTTAAGCGTCGCGATTATGATTAATACGGTTATTAGGAATTACTTTGGCGATTATTGGCGTTTTGACTATTTTTCCGTTTCGAATTTAGCGAATTAATTAATAATGTGTTAATAAGCGTAAGTTTTATGACGGTGTATTTATTAAAGAATACATGTTGATATGCAATGTGATGATTAAATTGAGGTTGTTAATAAATGCTTCCGATTTGTGAATGCATGACTTTTGATGAATTTATTAGTGATGTTTGCATAATGCAACTATGATGCGATGATATATTTATCATGTTTTGGATAAATTATGGCGATGTGGGCTTTATGCCAATTTGGATGGCGATGATGTTGTTTTTGTGTTGTGTTGTTTTATTGTCGAGTCACATACATTGCATAGCGAAGGGGCTTTATGGCGAAGGGCTTTTATGCCGATGATGGCTTTTATCTGCGAAGATCGACTTTATGCCAAGTGTCCTAATACGGACAAAGCGATGGGTACCACATGCATAACATAGTCGTGTCTCATGGAGTCGGTTATGTTTATGTTTGAGTTGTTTGGCGTTGGGTTTTGTTGATTGAGGATGATATTGAATTGCGATGATATATTTTGTGATGATGTTGTGATGATGGGCTTTATGCCAAAGCGAAGATGGGCTTTATGCCAAAGCGAAGATGGGCTTTAGCCAATTTGTGATGATTTATTATATTGCTTATATTACTAGCATTATTTAATGTTGTTGGTTGATGTTGTTGTTTAAGACTCCGTGTTAATTAGTGATGTATTAGTTTGTGACGATTTCGTGGTGAGAGGGTTATGTGTTGTTGCGGCGTTTTATGCCGATGAGGCTATGGTGATAAGGTGTAGATTATACACATTAGGATGACGAGTAAAGTAAGTGAGTTTTGATTATGTGTTGGAATCACAATTATTAATCTATACCCTTTATAATTCCGAAACTATATATATATATATTTTATCATGCCTTTAATTATATGTTTTGGAGTATCTCACCCTTCTTGTTTCGCGTTACCTATATATTGGTAGCGTCGAGAGTTATGAAGATGGAGTCTCTAGGCGATGTTAGTCAGTCGGTGCCGCTCACGTCGTAGCACTCGGAAATATTTATGTCGTCTTGTTGTTGTTGTTGTTTCATTATTATTCCTTTTGTGAATAAGAACCATAATTCATAAAAACATGATTTTGATGAGGAAGTTTAATAAAGGAGATGTTTTGATTTCTATGAATCAATTTATGTTTTCCTGCGATGCTATGTATCCGAAATTTATACTTTAAAGGAAAGCTGTTTTAAAGTGAGTTGTTTTTAAATTATAGCCTCGATTATTAAAATTGTGAAATTTTAAAATTACTCTGATTTTTACATATAAAACTTAGGGTAGAATTGGGGTGTTACAAATATAAGTCTTCAGAAAATCTAGTGAAACTTGAAGTGAATATATGTCTTCAGAAAATTAGATGAAATTTGAAGTGAATACAAGTCTTCAGAAAATATGGGTAAAATTGAAGTGAATACAAGTCTTCAGAAAATCTGATGAAATTTGAAGTGAATATAAGTCTTCAGAAAATCTGATGAAATTTAAAGTTAATATAAGTCTTCAGAAAATTTGATGAAATTTGTAGTTAATATAAGTCTTCAGAATATGTGGTTAAAATTGAAGTGAATACAAGTCTTCAGAAAATTTGGTGAAACTTGAAGTGAATATAAGTCTTCAGAAAACGAGATGAAATTTGAAGTTAATATAAGTCTTCAGAAAATGTGGTTAAAATTGAAGTGAATACAAGTCTTCAGAAAATCTGATGAAATTTGAAGTGAATATAAGTCTTAAGAAAATATGATGAAATTTGAAGTGAATATAAGTCTTCAGAAAATTAAATGAAATTTGAAGTGAATAGAAGTCTTCAGAAAAGTAGATGATATTTGAATTGAATACAAGTCTTCAGAAAATCTGATCAAATTTGAAGTGAATATAAGTCTTCAGAAAATCTGATGAAATTTGAAGTGAATATAAATCTTCACAAAATCTGGTGAAACTTGAAGTGAATACAAGTCTTCAGAAAATCTTATGAAATTTGAAGTGAATATAAGTCTTCAGAAAATCTAGTGAAACTTGAAGTGAATATAAATCTTCAGAAAATTAGATGAAATTTGAAGTTTATATAAGTCTTCAGAAAATCTGGTGAAAATTGAAGTGAATACAAGTCTTCAAAAAATCTGATGAAATTTGATGTGAATATAAGTCTTTAGAAAATCTGATGAAATTTGAAGTGAATATAATTCTTCAAAAATTCTGATGAAATTTGACGTGAATATAAGTCTTCAGAAAATCTGATGAAATTTGAAGTGAATATAAGTCTTCAAAAAATCTTGTGATACTTGAATTGAATATAGGTCTTAAAAAATTAGATGAAATTTGAAGTGAATATAAGTCTTTAGAAAATCTGGTTAAAAATAAAGTGAATACAAGTCTTCAGAAAATCTGATGAAATTTGAAGTGAATATAAGTCTTAAGAAAATCAGATGAAATTTGAAGTGAATATAAGTCTTAAGAAAATATGATGAAATTTGAAGTGAATATAAGTCTTCAAAAATTCTGATGAAATGTGACGTGAATATAAGTCTTCAGAAAATCTGATGAAATTTGAAGTGAATATAAGTCTTCAAAAAATCTTGTGATACTTGAATTGAATATAGGTCTTAAAAAATTAGATGAAATTTGAAGTGAATATAAGTCTTTAGAAAATCTGGTTAAAAATGAAGTGAATACAAGTCTTCAGAAAATCTGATGAAATTTGAAGTGAATATAAGTCTTAAGAAAATCAGAAGAAATTTGAAGTGAATATAAGTCTTAAGAAAATATGATGAAATTTGAAGTGAATATAAGTCTTCAGAAAATTAGATGAAATTTGAAGTGAATAGAAGTCTTCAGAAAAGTAGATGATATTTGAAGTGAACACAAGTCTTCAGAAAATCTGATCCAATTTGAAGTGAATATAAGTCTTCTAAAAATCTGATGAAATTTGAAGTGAATATAAATCTTCACAAATTCTGGTGAAACTTGAAGTCAATATAAGTCTTCAGAAAATCTTATGAAATTTGAAGTGAATATAAGTCTTCAGAAAATCTAGTGAAACTTGAAGTGAATATAAGTCTTCAGAAAATTAGATGAAATTTGAAGTTTATATAAGTCTTGGGAAAATCTGGTTAAAATTGAAGTGAATACAAGTCTTGAAAAAATCTGATGAAATTTGATGTGAATATAAGTCTTTAGAAAATCTGATGAAATTTGAAGTGAATATAAGTCTTGAGAATTCGATGAAATTTGTGAATATAAGTCTTCAAAAAATCTGATGAAATTTGATGTGAATATAAGTCTTCAAAAAATCTTGTGAAACTTGAATTTAATATAGGTCTTAAAAAATTAGATGAAATTTGAAGTGAATATAAGTCTTTAGAAAATCTGGTTAAAATTGAAGTGAATAGAAGTCTTCAGAAAATCTGATGATATTTGAAGTGAATACAAGTCTTAAGAAAATCTGATGAAATTTGAAGTGAATATAAGTCTTCAGAAAATCAGATGAAATTTTAAGTGAATATAAGTCTTCAGGAAATCTGGTCAAACTTGAAGTGAATATAAGTCTTCAGAAAATAAGATGAAATTTGAAGTGAATATAAGTCTTCAGAAAATTAGATGATATTTGAAGTGAATATAAGTCTTCAGAAAATTTGATCAAATTTGAAGTGAATATAAGTCTTCATAAAATCTGATGAAATTTGAAGTGAATATAAATCTTCACAAAATCTGGTGAAACATGAAGTGAATATAAGTCTTCAGAAAATCTTATGAAATTTGAAGTGAATATAAGTCTTCAAAAATCTAGTGAAACTTGAAGTGAATATATGTCATCAGAAAATTAGATGAAATTTGAAATGAATATAAGTCTTCCGAAAATCTGGTTAAAATAGAAGTGAATACAAGTCTTCAAAAAATCTGGTGAATTTTGAAGTGAAATATAAGTCTTTAGAAAAACTGATGAAATTTGAAGTGAATATAAGTTTCAGAAAATCTGTTGAAATTTGACATCAATATAAGTCTTCAGAAAATTAGATAATATTTGAAGTGAATATAAGTCTTCAAAAAATTAGATGAAATTTGAAGTGAATACAAGTCTTCAGAAAATTTGGTGAAACTTGAAGTGAATATAAGTCTTCAGAAAATGTGGTTAAAATTTAAGTGAATACAAGTCTTCAGAAAATCTGATGAAATTTGAAGTGAATATAAGTCTTAAGAAAATCAGATGAAATTTGAAGTGAATATAAGTCTTAAGAAAATATGATGAAATTTGAAGTGAATATAAGTCTTCAGAAAATTAGATGAAATTTGAAGTGAATAGAAGTCTTCAGAAAAGTAGATGATATTTGAAGTGAATACAAGTCTTCAGAAAATCTGACCAAATTTGAAGTGAATATAAGTCTTCTAAAAATCTGATGAAATTTGAAGTGAATATAAATCTTCACAAAATCTGGTGAAACTTGAAGTGAATATAAGTCTTCAGAAAATCTTATGAAATTTGAAGTGAATATAAGTCTTCAAAAAATCTAGTGAAACTTGAAGTGGATATAAGTCTTCAGAAAATTAGATGAAATTTGAAGTTTATATAAGTCTTCAGAAAATCTGGTTAAAATTGAAGTGAATAAGGGTCTTGAAAAAATCTGATGAAATTTGATGTGAATATAAGTCTTTAGAAAATCTGATGAAATTTGAAGTGAATATAAGTCTTCAGAAATTCTGATGAAATTTGACGTGAATATAAGTCTTCAAAAAATCTGATGAAATTTGATGTGAATATAAGTCTTCAAAAAATCTTGTGAAACTTGAATTTAATATAGGTCTTAAAAAATTAGATGAAATTTGAAGTGAATATAAGTCTTTAGAAAATAAAGTTAAAAATTGAGTGAATAGAAGTCTTGAAAAATCGATGATATTTGAAGTGAATATAAGTCTTAAGAAAATCGATGAAATTTGAAGTGAATATAAGTCTTGAGAAAAATCGAGATGAAATTTAAGTGAATATAAGTCTTGAAATCTGGTGAACTTGAAGTGAATATAAGTCTTGAGAAAATAAGATGAAATTTGAAGTGAATATAAGTCTTGAGAAAATTAGATGAAATTTGAAGTGAATATAAGTCTTGAAAAATTTGATCAAATTTGAGTGAATATAAGTCTTCATAAAATCGATGAAATTTGAAGTGAATATAAATCTTCACAAAATCTGGTGAAACATGAAGTGAATATAAGTCTTCGGAAAATCTTATGAAATTTGAAGTGAATATAAGTCTTCAAAAATCTAGTGAAACTTGAAATGAATATATGTCATCAGAAAATTAGATGAAATTTGAAATGAATATAAGTCTTCTGAAAATCTAGTTAAAATAGAAGTGAATACAAGTCTTCAAAAAATCTGATGAATTTTGAAGTGAAATATAAGTCTTTAGAAAAACTGATGAAATTTGAAGTGAATATAAGCTTCAGAAAATCTGTTGAAATTTGACATCAATATAAGTCTTCAGAAAATTAGATAATATTTGAAGTGAATATAAGTCTTCAAAAAATTAGATGAAATTTGAAGTGAATACAAGTCTTCAGAAAATTTGGTGAAACTTGAAGTGAATATAAGTCTTCAGAAAAGTAGATGATATTTGAAGTGAACACAAGTCTTCAGAAAATCTGATCCAATTTGAAGTGAATATAAGTCTTCTAAAAATCTGATGAAATTTGAAGTGAATATAAATCTTCACAAATTCTGGTGAAACTTGAAGTCAATATAAGTCTTCAGAAAATCTTATGAAATTTGAAGTGAATATAAGTCTTCAGAAAATCTAGTGAAACTTGAAGTGAATATAAGTCTTCAGAAAATTAGATGAAATTTGAAGTTTATATAAGTCTTGAGAAAATCTGGTTAAAATTGAAGTGAATACAAGTCTTGAAAAAATCTGATGAAATTTGATGTGAATATAAGTCTTTAGAAAATCTGATGAAATTTGAAGTGAATATAAGTCTTCAGAAATTCTGATGAAATTTGACGTGAATATAAGTCTTCAAAAAATCTGATGAAATTTGATGTGAATATAAGTCTTCAAAAAATCTTGTGAAACTTGAATTTAATATAGGTCTTAAAAAATTAGATGAAATTTGAAGTGAATATAAGTCTTTAGAAAATCTGGTTAAAATTGAAGTGATATGAAGTCTTGAGAAAATCTGATGATATTTGAAGTGAATATAAGTCTTAAGAAAATCTGATGAAATTTGAAGTGAATATAAGTCTTCAGAAAATCAGATGAAATTTTAAGTGAATATAAGTCTTCAGGAAATCTGGTCAAACTTGAAGTGAATATAAGTCTTCAGAAAATAAGATGAAATTTGAAGTGAATATAAGTCTTCAGAAAATTAGATGATATTTGAAGTGAATATAAGTCTTCAGAAAATTTGATCAAATTTGAAGTGAATATAAGTCTTCATAAAATCGATGAAATTTGAAGTGAATATAAATCTTCACAAAATCTGGTGAAACATGAAGTGAATATAAGTCTTTGAGAAATCTTATGAATTTGAAGTGAATATAAGTCTTCAAAATCTAGTGAAACTTGAAGTGAATATAAGTCATCGAAAATTAGATGAAATTTAAGGATGAATCTAAGTCTTCATCTGGTTAAAATTGAAGTGAATACAAGTCTTCAAAAATGGGGTGATTTTGAAATGAGATATAAGTCTTTAAAAAAGGTGAAATTTGAGTGAATATAAGTTTCAGAAAATCTGTTGAAATTTGACATCAATATAAGTCTTCAGAAAATTAGATAATATTTGAAGTGAATATAAGTCTTCAAAAAATTAGATGAAATTTGAAGTGAATACAAGTCTTCAGAAAATTTGGTGAAACTTGAAGTGAATATAAGTCTTCAGAAAATGTGGTTAAAATTTAAGTGAATACAAGTCTTCAGAAAATCTGATGAAATTTGAAGTGAATATAAGTCTTAAGAAAATCAGATGAAATTTGAAGTGAATATAAGTCTTAAGAAAATATGATGAAATTTGAAGTGAATATAAGTCTTCAGAAAATTAGATGAAATTTGAAGTGAATAGAAGTCTTCAGAAAAGTAGATGATATTTGAAGTGAATACAAGTCTTCAGAAAATCTGACCAAATTTGAAGTGAATATAAGTCTTCTAAAAATCTGATGAAATTTGAAGTGAATATAAATCTTCACAAAATCTGGTGAAACTTGAAGTGAATATAAGTCTTCAGAAAATCTTATGAAATTTGAAGTGAATATAAGTCTTCAAAAAATCTAGTGAAACTTGAAGTGGATATAAGTCTTCAGAAAATTAGATGAAATTTGAAGTTTATATAAGTCTTCAGAAAATCTGGTTAAAATTGAAGTGAATAAGGGTCTTGAAAAAATCTGATGAAATTTGATGTGAATATAAGTCTTTAGAAAATCTGATGAAATTTGAAGTGAATATAAGTCTTCAGAAATTCTGATGAAATTTGACGTGAATATAAGTCTTCAAAAATCGATGAAATTTGATGAATATAAGTCTTCAAAAATCTTGTGAAACTTGAATTTAATATAGGTCTTAAAAAATTAGATGAAATTTGAAGTGAATATAAGTCTTTAGAAAATCTGGTTAAAATTGAAGTGAATAGAAGTCTTCAGAAAATCTGATGATATTTGAAGTGAATATAAGTCTTAAGAAAATCTGATGAAATTTGAAGTGAATATAAGTCTTCAGAAAATCAGATGAAATTTTAAGTGAATATAAGTCTTCAGGAAATCTGGTCAAACTTGAAGTGAATATAAGTCTTCAGAAAATAAGATGAAATTTGAAGTGAATATAAGTCTTCAGAAAATTAGATGATATTTGAAGTGAATATAAGTCTTCAGAAAATTTGATCAAATTTGAAGTGAATATAAGTCTTCATAAAATCTGATGAAATTTGAAGTGAATATAAATCTTCACAAAATCTGGTGAAACATGAAGTGAATATAAGTCTTCAGAAAATCTTATGAAATTTGAAGTGAATATAAGTCTTCAAAAATCTAGTGAAACTTGAAGTGAATATATGTCATCAGAAAATTAGATGAAATTTGAAATGAATATAAGTCTTCTGAAAATCTGGTTAAAATAGAAGTGAATACAAGTCTTCAAAAAATCTGATGAATTTTGAAGTGAAATATAAGTCTTTAGAAAAACTGATGAAATTTGAAGTGAATATAAGTTTCAGAAAATCTGTTGAAATTTGACATCAATATAAGTCTTCAGAAAATTAGATAATATTTGAAGTGAATATAAGTCTTCAAAAAATTAGATGAAATTTGAAGTGAATACAAGTCTTCAGAAAATTTGGTGAAACTTGAAGTGAATATAAGTCTTCAGAAAATGTGGTTAAAATTTAAGTGAATACAAGTCTTCAGAAAATCTGATGAAATTTGAAGTGAATATAAGTCTTAAGAAAATCAGATGAAATTTGAAGTGAATATAAGTCTTAAGAAAATATGATGAAATTTGAAGTGAATATAAGTCTTCAGAGAAAATTAGATGAAATTTAAGTGAATATAAGTCTTGGAAAAAGTAGATGATATTTGAGTGAATATAAGTCTTAAGAAAATAAATGAAATTTGAAGTGAATATAAGTCTTCTAATCGGTGAAATTTGAAGTGAATATAAATCTTCACAAAATAAAATGAAACTTTGAAGTGAATATAAGTCTTCAGAAAATCTTATGAAATTTGAAGTGAATATAAGTCTTCAAAAAATCTAGTGAAACTTGAAGTGGATATAAGTCTTCAGAAAATTAGATGAAATTTGAAGTTTATATAAGTCTTCAGAAAATCTGGTTAAAATTGAAGTGAATAAGGGTCTTGAAAAAATCTGATGAAATTTGATGTGAATATAAGTCTTTAGAAAATCTGATGAAATTTGAAGTGAATATAAGTCTTCAGAAATTAATTTATAAGTCTTCAAAAAATCTGATGAAATTTGATGTGAATATAAGTCTTCAAAAAATCTTGTGAAACTTGAATTTAATATAGGTCTTAAAAAATTAGATGAAATTTGAAGTGAATATAAGTCTTTAGAAAATCTGGTTAAAATTGAAGTGAATAGAAGTCTTCAGAAAATCTGATGATATTTGAAGTGAATACAAGTCTTAAGAAAATCAGTGAAATTTGAAGTGATATAAGTCTTGAAAATCGAGATGAATTTAAGTGAATATAGTCTTGGGAAATACGGTGAAACTTGAAGTGAATATAAGTCTTGAGAAAATAAGATGAAATTTGAAGTGAATATAAGTCTTGAAAAATTAGATGATATTTGAAAGAGTGAATATAAGTCTTGAGAGAAATTTGATGAAATTTGAGTGAATATAAGTCTTCATAAAAATCGATGAAATTTGAGTGAATATAAGTCTTCACAAAATGGGAAACATGAGTGAATATAAGTCTTGAGAAAATCTTATGAAATTTGAAGTGAATATAAGTCTTCAAAAATCTAGTGAAACTTGAAATGAATATAATGTCTTGGAAAATTAGATGAAATTTGAAATGAATATAAGTCTTAGAAAATGCGTTAAAATGAGAGTGAATAATTAAAATAAGTGATTTTAGTGAAATATAAGTCTTTAGAAAAATGCGAAATTTGAAGTGAATATAAGTTTAAATCGTGAAATTTGAAGTGAATATAAGTCTTGAGAAAATTGGATAAATTTAAGTGAATATAAGTCTTTAAAATTAGATGAAATTTGAAGTGAATATAAGTCTTGAGAATTTGGTGAAACTTGAAGTGAATATAAGTCTTAGAAAACTAGATGAAATTTGAGTGAATATAAGTCTTGAAAATGTGGATTAAAATTGAAGTGATAAGTCTTGAGAAATACGATGAAATTTGAAGTGAATATAAGTCTTGAAAATTGGATGAAATTTGAAGTGAATATAAGTCTTAAGAAAATAACAGTGAAATTTAAGTGAATATAAGTGCAGGAAAATTAAATTGGGGGAAGTGAATGAAGTCTTGAGATGATGTTTGAAGTGAATACAAGTCTTGAGAAGTCGTAGAATTTGAGTGAATATAAGTCTTCTAAAATCGTTGAAATTTGAAGTGAATATAAATCTACAAAATCTGGTAAACTTGAGTGAATATAAGTCTTGAAATCTTATGAAATTTAAGTGAATATAAGTCTTGAAAATACAGTGAAACTTGAGTGAATATAAGTCTTCGAAAATGGAGTAAAATTTGAAGTGAATATAAGTCTTGAGAAAATACGTTAAATTGAAGTGAATATAAGTCTTGAAAAATCGATGAAAAGTGAATATGTCTTCAGAAGAACATGAATTTGAGTGAATATATAAGTCTTGAGGAATTCGATGAAATTTGAAGTGAATATAAGTCTTCAAAAATCGGTGAAATTTGATGTGAATATAAATCTTCAAAATCTTGTGAAACTTAGTGAATATAAGTCTTAAAAATTAGATGAAATTTGGTGAATATAAGTCTTGAAAATCTGTGGTGAAATTGAAGTGAATAAATTATTTAGGAGAAATCTGGTGAAATTTGATGAATATGAGTCTTAAAGGAAATAAGTGAAATTTGAGTGAATATAAGTCTTTGGAAATCGGATGGAAATTTTAAGTGAATTCTTAGTCTTGAAATTTGGGTGAAACTTAAGAGTGAATATATAGGTCTTTTTAGAAAAGTGGTGAAATTTGAAGTGAATATAAGTCTTGAGAAAATTAGATGAAATTTAAGTGAATATAAGTCTTGAGAAAATTTGATGAAATTTGAAGTGAATATAAGTCTTGATAAAAGATAGATGAAATTTGAGTGAAGATATAAATCTTACAAAATAGAACAGGAATAGAAGTGAATATAAGTCTTGAGGAAATCTTATGAAATTTGAGTGAATATAAGTCTTCAAAAATCTAGTGAAACTTGAAGTGAATATAAGTCTTGAGAAAATTAGATGAAATTTGAAATGAATATAAGTCTTAAATCAGTTAAAATAAGTGAATATAAGTCTTGAAAAATCACGATGAAATTTGAAGTGAAATATAAAGTCTTTAGAAAATCAGTGAAATTTGAAGTGAATATAAGTCTTAATCATTGAAATTGAATGAATATAAGTCTTGAGAAAATTAGATGAAATTTGAAGTGAATATAGTCTTCAAAAATTAGATGAAATTTGATGAATATAAGTCTTGGAAAATTTGGTGAAACTTGAAGTGAATATAAGTCTTGAGAGAAAATAGATGAAATTTGAAGTGAATATAAGTCTTGGAAAATCGATGAAATTTGAAGTGAATATAAGTCTTGAAAAATACGATGAAATTTGAAGTGAATATAAGTCTTGAAAATCAGTGAAACTTGAGTGAATATAAGTCTTGAGAGAAAATCTTATGAAATTTAGAGTGAATATAAGTCTTCGGAAAATCTAAAGTGAAATTTGAAGTGAATATAAGTCTTGAGAAAATTGAGTGAAATTTGAAGTGAATATAAGTCTTGAGAAAATCTGCGGTTAAAATTGAAGTGAATATAAGTCTTGAAAAAATCGTGATGAAATTTGAAGTGAATATAAGTCTTTAGAAAATCGATGAAATTTGAAGTGAATATAAGTCTTGAGAAAATGCGATGAAATTTGAAGTGAATATAAGTCTTCAAAATCTGATGAAATTTGAAGTGAATATAAGTCTTGAGAAAATCTTGTGAAATTTGAAGTTTGAATATAAGTCTTAAAAAATTAGATGAAATTTGAAGTGAATATAAAGTCTTTAGAAAATCTGGTTAAAATTGAAGAGTGAATATAAGTCTTGAAAAGAAAATCGTTGATATTTGAGTGAATATAAGTCTTGAGAAAATCGATGAAATTTGAAGTGAATATAAGTCTTGGAAAATCGATGAAATTTGAAGTGAATATAAGTCTTGAAATCTGGTGAAACTTGAAGTGAATATAAGTCTTGGAAAATAAGATGAAATTTGGAAGTGAATATAAGTCTTAGGAAAATTAGATGGCCCAAGTGAATATAAGTCTTGAGAAAATTTGATGAAATTTGAAGTGAATATAAGTCTTGATAAAATCGATGGTGAAGTGAATATAAGTCTTCAAAAAATCTAGGGTGAAATTTGAAGTGAATATAAGTCTTGAGAAAATCTTGTAAGAAATTTAGTGAATATAAGTCTTCAAAAATCTTGTGAAGAGCTTGAGAGTGAATATAAGTCTTAGAAAATTAGATGAAATTTGAAGTGAATATAAGTCTTCAAATCTGGTGAAAATTGAAGTGAATACAAGTCTTGAAAAATGAAAATTTGGTGAATTTTGAAGTGAAATATAGTCTTTAGAAAAAGCGGTGAAATTTGAGTGAATATAAGTCTTGAGAAAATCGTTGAAATTTGAATGAATATAAGTCTTGAGAGAAAATTAGATAAAATTTGAAGTGAATAAAGTCTTGAAAATTAGATGAAATTTGAGTGAATATAAGTCTTGAGAAAATTTGGTGGGAATTTGGTGAATATAAGTCTTGAGAAAATGTGGTTAAAATTTAAGTGAATATAAGTCTTGAGAAATCGAGTGAAATTTGAAGTGAATATAAGTCTTAAGAAATCGATGAAATTTGAAGTGAATATAAGTCTTAAGAAAATATATGAAATTTGAAGTGAATATAAGTCTTGTGAGAAAATTAGATGAAATTTGAAGTGAATATAAGTCTTGAGAAAAGTAGATGAAATTTGAAGTGAATACAAAAGTCTTAAAATCGATGAAATT
>CM038795.1:197651714-197695262 GCA_021764765.1 Vicia sativa | reverse complement strand
TGATGGAATTGGCGAACATAGATCTAAAGAAATTTGAAGTGAATATAATCTTAAGTAATTCCTAAGAAATAATATGAACGAATTTAAGAAATCAAGGATATTTGAAGTGAATATGTCTATAGATAATGAATGAAATGACTATAAGTCTCTAGAAAATTTGAGGAAAACCAGAAACATAACGGAATATAAATTTTAAAAAATATGATGGAATCAAGTGAACAAGATATGTAGAAATTTGAAGTGAATATAAATCTTAAGAAATTCTGAAGCAATACGAAGTGAACAAAATCTTAAGAAATCTGATGTTATTTGAAGTGAATATAAGTCTTTAAAATATGTGATGAAATTTTAAATGAACATAAGTCTCTAGAAAATTTGAGGAAAAACATGATGAAACGTGACGTGAACATAAATCTTAGGAAAATCTGATGGAATCTAAAGTGAACCTAGATATGTAGAAATTTGAAGTGAATATAAATCATAAGAAATTATGAAGATATATGAAGTGAACATAAGTCTTAAGAAACCTAATGATATTTGAAGTTAATATAAGTCTCTAGAAAATTTGAGGAAACCCTGATGAAACACGACATGAACATAAGTCTTAAGAAAATACGATGGAATCTGAAGTGAACATAGATCTAAAGAAATTTGAAGTGAATATAAATCTTAAGTAATTCTGAAGAAATACGAGGTGAACGTAAATCTTAAGAAATCTGATGATATTTGAAGTGAATATAAGTCTATAGTAAATGTGAATTTGAAATGATCATAAGTCTCTAGAAAATTTGAGGAAAACCAGATGAAACATAACGTGAACATAAATTTTTAAAAAATATGATGGAATCTGAAGTGAACGTAGATATGTAGAAATTTGAAGTGAATATAAATCTTAAGAAATTCTGAAGCAATACGAAGTGAACAAAAATCTTAAGAAATCTGATGTTATTTGAAGTGAATATAAGTCTTTAAAATATGTGATGAAATTTTAAATGAACATAAGTCTCTAGAAAATTTGAGGAAAAACATGATGAAACGTGACGTGAACATAAATCTTAGGAAAACTGATGGAATCTCAGTGACCTAGATATGTAGAATTTAAGTGAATATAAATCATAAGAAATTATGAAGATATATGAAGGAACATATCTTAAGAACTCCGATGATATTTGAAGTTAATATAAGTCTCTAGGAAAATTTGAGGAAACCCTGATGAAACACGCATACGAACATAAATCTTAAGAAAATACGATGGAATCAGTGAACATAGATCTAAAGAAATTCGTGAATATAACTTAAGAATTCAAGAAATAATGGCGAAATGGAATTAAGAAACTGGATGATATTTGAAGTGAATATGTTCATAGAAATGTGAATTTGAACATAATTCTAGAAAATTTGAGGAAAACTCGATGAAAATATAACGTGAATATAAATTTTAAAAAATATGATGGAACTGGCTAACGAGATATGTAGAAATTTGAAGTGAATATAAATCTTAAGAAATTCAAGCAATAATGGAGGAACAAAATCTTAAGAAATCATGATATTTGAAGTGAATATAAGTCTTAAAATATGTGATGAAATTTTTAAATGAACATAAGTCTCTAGAAATTTGAGGAAAACATGATGAAACGTGACGTGAACATACAAACTTAGGAAAATCATGAATCTAAAGGAACTGACATGTAGAAATTTGAAGTGAATATAAATCTTAAGAAATTATGAAGATATATGAAGTGAACATGTTCAGAAACCTAATGATATTTGGTGAAATATAAGTCTCTAGAAAATTTGAGGAAACTATGAAACACTTCATACTAACATAAGTCTTAAGAAAATAATGATGGAATCAAGTGAACATAGATCAAAGAATTGATGAATATAAATCTTAAGTATTCAAACACAAGGAACGTAAATCTTAAGAAATCTGATGATATTTGAAGTGAATATAAGTCTATAGTAAATGTGAATTTGAAATGATCATAAGTCTCTAGAAAATTTGAGGAAAACCAGATGAAACATAACGTGAACATAAATTTTTAAAAAATATGATGGAATCTGAAGTGAACGTAGATATGTAGAAATTTGAAGTGAATATAAATCTTAAGAAACTGAGCATGGTGAACAAAAACTAAGAAATCTGATGTTATTTGAAGTGAATATAAGTCTTTAAAATATGTGATGAAATTTTAAATGAACATAAGTCTCTAGAAAATTTGAGGAAAAACATGATGAAACGTGACGTGAACATAAATCTTAGGAAAATCTGATGGAATCTAAAGTGAACCTAGATATGTAGAAATTTGAAGTGAATATAACTACAAGAAATTATTAAGATATGAAGAACATAAGCTTAAGAAACCCGATGATATTTGAAGTTATAAGCTCTAGAAAATTTGAGGAACCTCAATGAAACACGATATAACATAAGTCTAAGAAAATATGGAATCAAGTGAACATAGATCTAAAGAAATTTGAAGTGAATATAAATCTTAAGTAATTAAGAAATAAGGAACGTGAAATCTTAAGAACTGGATGATATTGAAGTGAATATAAGTCTTAAGAAAATTGATGAAATTTGAAATGATAAAAGTCTTAGAAAATGAGAAAAACTAGATGAAACATGACGTGAACATAAATCTTAAAAATATTATGGAATCAAGTGAAATATAGATATATAAATTTGAAGTGAATATAAATCTTAAAATTCTTAAGAAATAATAAGTCGAACATTATCTTAAGAAATCATGATATTTGAAGTGAATATAAGTCTATAGAAAATGTGATAAATTTGAAAATGATCATAAGTCTCTAGAATATTTGAGGAAAATCAATGAAACATAACGAACATAAATCTTAAAAAATATGATGGAATCAAGTGAACATAGATATGTTGAAATTTAGTTAATATAAATCTTATGAAATTAAGAAATACGTATGAACAAAACTTAAGAAATCATAATATTTGAAGTGAATATAAGTCTTTAGAAATGTGATGAAATTTTAAATGAATATAAGTCTCTAGAAAATTTGAGGAAAACATGATGAAACATGACGTGAACATAAATCTTAAGAAAATTTGATGGATTCTAAGTGAACATAGATATAAAATTTGAAGGAATATAAATCTTGAAATTATGAAGAAACATTGATAATACACATCTTAAAATTTGATGATATTTTAAAGTTTGTAAAGTCTTTAGAAAATGTGGATGTAATATGAAATGAACGTAAGTCTCCAAATTTGAGGAAAACCTATGAAACTTGACGTGAACATAAATCTTAAGAAAAGGATGGAATTAAAGTGAACATAGATCTGATGAAATTTGAAATGAATAAAAATCTTATGAAATTATTTTAAGATATACGAAGGAACATAAACTTAAGAAACCTGATGATATTTGAAGTGAATATGTCTTTATAAATGTCATGAAATTTGAAATGAATATAAGTTCTATAAATTTTGAGGAAATCGATGAAACTTGACGGAACATAAGTCTTAAGAAATACAATGGAATCAAGTAGCTTTTATCCAAGAAACTTGTTGAATATAAATATTAAGTAATCAAGAAATAAGAAGTGAACGAAATCTTAAGATATCGATGAGATATTTGAATGAATATAAGTCTTAAGAAAATTTGATGAAATTTGAAATGGACATAAGTTTCTAGAAATTTTGATGAAAACTCGATGAAACTTGACGTGAAAATAAACCTAAAAAAATATGATGGAATTTGAAGGAACATAGATATGTAAAATTAAAGTGAATATAACTTAAGAAATTATGAAGAAATACAAAGTGAACTTAAATCAAGAGATCCAAGATATTTGTAGTGAATATATGTCTTTAGAAAATGTGATGAAATTTGAAATGATCAAAGTCTCTAGAAAATTGAGGAAAACTCAAGAAACTTGACGAAATATAATCTAAGAAAATCTAATGGATTCAAGTGAATATAGATATGTGGAAATTGAAGTGAATATAAATTTAAGAAATTCAAGAATACGAGGAACACAAATCTTAAGTAAGAAAATCTAATGATATTTGAAGTTTATATAAGTCTTAGAAATGTGATGTAATTTGAAATGAACGAAGTCTATAGAAATTTTGAGAAAACTTGATGAAACATGACTGAACTCTAAATTTTAAGAAAATGGTTGGAATCTATGAACATAGATCCTAAGAAATGAAGTGAATATAAATCCAGAAATTATAAGATATATGAAGTGAACATAAATCATAAGTAACTGATGAAATTTGAAGGAATATAAGTCTCTAGAAAATTTGAGGAAACCCCGATGAAAATGACGTGAAATATAAATCTTTAAAAATATGATGGAATCATGAACGAGATATGTAGAAATTTGAAGTAATATAAATCTTATGAAATTCAAGAAATACGTAAGGAACAAAATCTTAAGAACTGCATAATATTTGAAGTGAATATAAGTCTTTAGAAATGTGATGAATTTTAAATGAACATAAGTCTCTAGAAAATTTGAGGAAAACATGATGAAACATGACGTGATAAATCTTAAGAAATCTGATGGATTCTAAAGTGAACAGATATGTAAAATTTGAAGTGAATATAAATCTTAAGAAATTATGAAGAGATAATGAGGAACACATCTTAAGAAACATGATATTTGAAGTTATAAGTCTTTAAAATGATAATATGAAACCAAGTCCTAAAATTTGAGGAAAATCTTATGAAACTTGACGAACATAAATCCAAGATGGAACTCAAGGAATAATGATCTCAAGAAATTTGAAATGAATAAAATCTTAATGAAATTATTAAGATATAATGGAGTGAACATAAATATTAAGAAACTGATGATATTTGCTTGAATATAAGTCTTTATAAAATGTCATGAAATTTGAAATGAATATAAGTTTTTAAAATTTGAGGAAACCGGATGAAACTTGACGTGAACATAAGTCTTAAGAAAATACAATGGAATCAAGTGAAGCAGATCTCAAGAAATTTGAAGTGAATATAAATATTAAGTACTCAAGAAATAGATGAACGTAATCTTAAGATATCTGATGATATTTGAATGAATGTAAGTCTAAGAAAATGTGATGAAATTTGAAATGACATAAGTTTCTAGAAATTTTGATGAAAACTCGATGAAACTTGACGTGAAAATAAATCTTAAAAATATGATGGAATTTGAAGTGAACATAGATATGTAAAAATTTGAAGGAATATAAATTTAAGAAATGAAGAAATACAAAGGAACTTAAATCTTAAGAGATCTCAAGATATTTGAAGTGAATATAAGTTTTTAGAAATGTGATGAAATTTGAAATGATCATAAGTCTCAGAAATTTGAGGAAACTTGATGAAACTTGACGTGAACATAAATCTAAGAAAATCTAATGGATTCTCAAGGAACATAGATATGTAAAATTTGAAGGAATATAAATCTTAAGAAATTCAAGAAATAATGGAGGAACACAAATCAAGAAAATGATGATATTTGAAGTTTATAAGTCTCTTAGAAATGTGATGAAATTGAAATGAACGTAAGTCTATAGAAATTTGAGGAAAACTTGATGAAACATGACTTGAACTTAAATTTTAAGAAAATGGTTGAATCTCATGAACATAGATCCAAGAAATTTGAAGGAATATAAATCTTAAGAAATTATGGAGATATATAGTGAAATATAAATCATAAGTAAATCGGATGATATTTGAAATGAATATAAGTCTCTAGAAAATTTGAGGAAACCCTGATGAAAAGTGACGTGAACATAAATCTTAAAAAATGATGGAATCAAGGAACATAGATATGTAGAAATTAGTGAATATAAATCTTATGAAATCAAGAAATACGAAGGAACAAAAATCTTAAGAACTGATATTTGTTGAATATAAGTCTTAGAAAATGTGATGAAATTTAAATGAACATAAGTCTCTAGAAAATTTGAGGAAACATGATGAAACATGACGAATATAAATCTTAAGAAAACTGATGGATTCTAAAGTGAACATAGATATGTAAAATTGAAGTGAATATAAATCTTAAGAAATTATGAAGAGATACGGAGGAACAATATCTAAGAAAATTTATGATATTTGAAGTTTATATAAGTCTTAGAAAATGTGATGTAATATGAAATGAACATAAGTCTCTATAAAATTTGAGGAAAATCTATGAAACTTGATTGAACATAAATCTTAAGAAAAAGGATGGAATCTAAAGAACATGGATCTGATGAAATTTGAAATGAATAAAATCTTATGAAATATTAAGATATACAAAGGAATACAAAATATTAAGAAACTCATGATATTTGAAGTGAATATAAGTCTTTATAAAATGTCATGAAATTTGAAATGAATATAAGTTTTTAAATTTTGAGGAAATGATGAAACTTGACGAACATAAGTCTTAAGAAATATAAATGGAATCTCAAGTAGTTAGATCTCAAGAAATTTGAAGTGAATATAAATATTAAGTAATTCAAGAAATAAGATGTGAACGAAACTTAAGATATCCTGATGATATTTGAATGAATGTAAGTCTTAAGAAAATTTGATGAAATTTGAAATGGACAAGTTTCTAGAAATTTTGATGAAAACTCGATGAAACTTGACGTGAAAATAAATCTTAAAAAAATGATGGAATTCTAAGGAACATAGATATGTAAAATTTAAGTGAATATAAATCTTAAGAAATTATGAAGAAATACAAAGTGAACTTAAATCTTAAGAGATCTCATGATATTTGAAGTGAATATATGTCTTAGAAAATGTGATGAAATTTGAAATGATCATAAGTCTCTAGAAAATTTGAGAAAACCTATGAAACTTGACGTGAACATAAATCTTAAGAAAATCTAATGGATCAAGTGAACATAGATATGTGGAAATTTAGTGAATATAAATCTTAAGAAATTCAAGAAATACGAGTGAACACAAATCTTAAGAAAATCAATGATATTTGAAGTTTATATAAGTCTTAGAAAATGATGTATTTGGAATAAAGTCTATAGAAATTTTGAGGAAAACTGATGAAACATGACTTGAACTTAAATTTTAAGAAAATGGTTGAATCTAAGAACATAGATCCAAGAAATTTGAAGTGAATATAAATTTAAGAAATTATGAGATATATGAAGTGAACATAAATCATAAGTAACTGGATGATATTTGAAATGAATATAAGTCTCTAGAAAATTTGAGGAAACCTCGATGAAAAGTGACGAACATAAATCTTAAAAATATGAGAATCATGAACGAGATATGTAGAAATGAAGTGAATATAAATCTTATGAAATTAAGAAGAAACACGAAGTGAAGAAAGAAACTGTGATATTTGAAGTGAATATAAGTCTTTAGAAATGTGATGAAATTTTAAATGAACATAAGTCTCTAGAAAATTTGAGGAAACATGATGAAACATGACGTGAACATAAATCTTAAGAAAATCATGGATTCTAAAGTGAACATAGATATGTAAAATTGAAGAATATAAATCTAAGAAATTATGAAGAAATGGATGAACACATATCTTAAGAAAATTTGATGATATTTGAAGTGAATATAAGTCTTAGAAAATGTGATGAAATTTGAAATGAACGTAAGTCTCTATAAAATTTGAGGAAAACCTTATGAAACTTGACGTGAACATAAATCTAAGAAAAAGAATGGAATCTAAAGAACATGGATCATGAAATTTGAAATGAATAAAATCAGAAATTAAGAAGATATGAAGTGAACATAAATCTTAAGAAACCTGATGATATTGAAGTGAATATAAGTCTTTATAAATGTCATGAAATTTGAAATGAATATAAGTTTTATAAATTGAGGAAACCGATGAAACTTGACGAACATAAGTCTAAGAAAATACAATGGAATCAAGTGAAGTAGATCAACAAGAATAATATTAAACTAAGAAATAAGAAGTGAACGTAAATCTTAAATATCTCTGATGATATTTGAATGAATGTAAGTCTTAAGAAAATTTGATGAAATTTGAAATGAATATAAGTTTTAGAAATTTTGATGAAAACTGATGAAACTTGACGAAAATAAATCAAAAAAATATGATGGAATTTCAAGTGAATAGATAAAAATTTGAAGGAATATAAATCTTAAGAAATTATGAAGAAATACAAAGAACTTAAATCTTAAGAGATCTGAAGATATTTTAGTGAATATATGTCTTTAGAAAATGTGATGAAATTTGAAATGAATAAGTCTCTAGAAAATTTGAGGAAACCATGAAACTTGACGTGAACATAAATCTTAAGAAAATCTAATGGATTCAAGTGAACATAGATATGTAGAAATTTGAAGTGAATATAAATCTTAAGAAATTTCAAGAAATACGGATGAACACAAATCTTAAGAAAACTGATGATATTTCAGTTTATAAGTCTTAGAAAATGTGATGAAATTTGAAATGAATATAAGTCTAGAAATTTTGAGGAAAACTTGATGAAACATGACTTGAACTTAAATTTTAAGAAAATGGTTGAATCTTATGAACATAGATCCAAGAAATTGGTGAATATAAATCTTAAGAAATTAAGGAGATATATGATGAATATAAATCATAAGTAACTTGATGATATTTGAAATGAATATAAGTCTCTAGAAAATTTGAGGAAACCCGATGAAAACTTGACGTGAACATAAATCTTAAAAATATGATGGAATCAAGTGAACATAGATATGTAGAAATTTAGTGAATATAAATCTTATGAAATCAAGAAATAATGGTGAACAAAAATCTAAGAAACTGATAATATTGAAGTGAATATAAGTCTTAGAAAATGATGAAATTTTAAATGAACATAAGTCTCTAGAAAATTTGAGGAAAACATGATGAAACATGACGTGAACATAAATCTTAAGAAAATCTGATGGATTCTAAAGTGAACATAGATATGTAAAAATTTGAAGTGAATATAAATCAAGAAATTATGAAGAAATATGAGGAACACATATCTTAAGAAAATTGATGATATTTGAAGTTTATATAAGTCTTAGAAATGTGATGTAATATGAAATGAACTAAGTCTCTATAAAATTTGAGGAAAACCTTATGAAACTTGACGTGAACATAAATCTTAAGAAAAAAGGATGGAATCTAAAGTGAACATGGATCTGATGAAATTTGAAATGAATAAAATCTTATGAAATTATTAAGATATAATGGTGAACATAAATCTTAAGAAACCCGATGATATTTGAAGTGAATATAAGTCTTTATAAAATGTGATGAAATTTGAAATGAATATAAGTTTCTATAAATTTGAGGAAACCGATGAAACTTGACGTGAAATAAGTCTTAAGAAAATACAATGAATCATGAAGCCGATCAAGAAATTTAAGTGAATATAAATATTAAGAAATTCAAGAAATAAGAAGGAAAGTAACTTAAGATATCTATGATATTTGAATGAATATGTCTTAAGAAAAATGATGAAATTTGAAATGACATAAGTTTCTAGAATTTGATGAAAACTGATGAAACTTGACGTGAAAATAAATCTAAAAATATGATGGAATTTAAGTGAACATAGATATGTAAAATTTGAATGAATATAAATCTAAGAAATTATGAAGAAATACGGAGTGAACACATATCTTAAGAAAATTTGATGATATTTGAAGTTTATATAAGTCTTAGAAAATGTGATGTAATATGAAATGAACTAAGTCTCTAAAAATTTGAGGAAAACCTTATGAAACTTGAGTACATAAATCTTAAGAAAAAGGATGGAATCTAAAGTGAATATGGATCCAAGAAATTTGAAATGAATAAAAATCTTATGAAATTATTAAGATACAAAGTGAACATAAATCTTAAGAAACCATGATATTTGAAGTGAATATAAGTCTTTATAAAATGTCATGAAATTTGAAATGAATATAAGTTTCTATAAATTTTTGAGGAAACCGGATGAAACTTGACGTGAACATAAGTCTTAAGAAAATACAATGGAATCTGAAGTGAAGCCAGATCTGAAGAAATTTGAAGTGAATATAAATATTAAGTAATTCTGAAGAAATAAGAAGTGAACGTAAATCTTAAGATATCTGATGATATTTGAATGAATGTAAGTCTTAAGAAAATTTGATGAAATTTGAAATGGACATAAGTTTCTAGAAATTTTGATGAAAACCTGATGAAACTTGACGTGAAAATAAATCTTAAAAAAATATGATGGAATTTGAAGTGAATAGATATGTAAAAATTTGAAGTGAATATAAATCTTAAGAAATTATGAAGAAATACAAAGTGAACTTAAATCTTAAGAGATCTGAAGATATTTGTAGTGAATATATGTCTTTAGAAAATGTGATGAAATTTGAAATGATCATAAGTCTCTAGAAAATTTGAGGAAATCCTGATGAAACTTGACGTGAACATAAATCTTAAGAAAATCTAATGGATTCAAGAACATAGATATGTGAAATTTGAAGTGAATATAAATCTTAAGAAATTCAAGAAATAATGGAGTGAACACAAATCTTAAGAAAATCATGATATTTGAAGTTTATATAAGTCTTAGAAAATGTGATGTAATTTGAAATGAACGTAAGTCTATAGAAATTTTGAGGAAAACTGATGAAACATGACTTGAACTTAAATTTTAAGAAAATGGTTGGAATCTTATGAACATAGATCTGAAGAAATTTGAAGTGAATATAAATCTTAAGAAATTATGGAGATATATGAAGTGAACATAAATCATAAGTAATCGGATGATATTTGAAATGAATATAAGTCTCTAGAAAATTTGAGGAAACCTCATGAAAAGTGACGGAACATAAATCTTAAAAATATGATGGAATCTGAAGTAACGTAGATATGTAGAAATTTGAATATAAATCTTATGAAATTCAAGAAATACGGTGAACAAAATCTTAAGAAATCATAATATTTGTGAATATAAGTCTTTAGAAATGTGATGAAATTTTAAATGAACATAAGTCTCTAGAAAATTTGAGGAAAACATGATGAAACATGACGTGAACATAAATCTTAAGAAAATCTGATGGATTCTAAAGTGAACATAGATATGTAAAAATTTGAAGTGAATATAAATCTTAAGAAATTATGAAGAAATACGGAGTGAACACATATCTTAAGAAAATTTGATGATATTTGAAGTTTATATAAGTCTTTAGAAAATGTGATGTAATATGAAATGAACGTAAGTCTCTATAAAATTTGAGGAAAACCTTATGAAACTTGACGTGAACATAAATCTTAAGAAAAAAGGATGGAATCTAAAGTGAACATAGATCTGATGAAATTTGAAATGAATAAAAATCTTATGAAATTATTAAGATATACGAAGTGAACATAAATCTTAAGAAACCTGATGATATTTGAAGTGAATATAAGTCTTTATAAAATGTCACGAAATTTGAAATGAATATAAGTTTCTATAAATTTTTGAGGAAACCGGATGAAACTTGACGTGAACATAAGTCTTAAGAAAATACAATGGAATCTGAAGTGAAGCCAGATCTGAAGAAATTTGAAGTGAATATAAATATTAAGTAATTCTGAAGAAATAAGAAGTGAAAGTAACTCTTAAGATATCTGTTGATATTTGAATGAATGTAAGTCTTAAGAAAATTTGATGAAATTTGAAATGGACATAAGTTTCTAGAGATTTAGGTGAAAACCTGATGAAACTTGACGTGAAAATAAATCTTAAAAAAATATGATGGAATTTGAAGTGAACATAGATACGTAAAAATTTGAACTGAATATAAATCTTAAGAAATTATGAAGAAATACGAAGTGAACACATATCTTAAGAAAATTTGATGATATTTGAAGTTTATATAAGTCTTTAGAAAATGTGATGTAATATGAAATGAACGTAAGTCTCTATAAAATTTGAGGAAAACCTTATGAAACTTGACGTGAACATAAATCTTAAGAAAAAAGGATGGAATCTAAAGTGAACATGGATCTGATGAAATTTGAAATGAATAAAAATCTTATGAAATTATTAAGATATACAAAGTGATCATAAATCTTAAGAAACCTGATGATATTTGAAGTGAATATAAGTCTTTATAAAATGTCACGAAATTTGAAATGAATATAAGTTTCTATAAATTTTTGAGGAAACCGGATGAAACTTGACGTGAACATAAGTCTTAAGAAAATACAATGGAATCTGAAGTGAAGCTGATCCAAGAAATTTAAGTGAATATAATATTAAGAAATTCAAGAAATAAGAAGGAACGAAATCTTAAGTTATCTGATGATATTTGACTAAATATAAGTCTTAAGAAAATTTGATGAAATTTGAAATGGACATAAGTTTCTAGGAAATTTGAGGAAAACCTGATGAAACTTGACTGAAAATAATCTAAAAAAATATGATGGAATTTGAAGTGAACATAGATATGTAAAAATTTGAAGTGAATATAAATCTTAAGAAATTATGAAGAAATACAAAGTGAACTTAAATCTTAAGAGATCTCAAGATATTTGTAGTGAATATATGTCTTTAGAAAATGTGATGAAATTTGAAATGATCATAAGTCTCTAGAAAATTTGAGGAAAACTGATGAAACTTGACTTGAACATAAATCTTAAGAAAATCTAATGGATTCTGAAGTGAACATAGATATGTGGAAATTTGAAGTGAATATAAATCTTAAGAAATTCTGAAGAAATACGGAGTGAACACAAATCTTAAGAAAATCTGATGATATTTGAAGTTTATATAAGTCTTTAGAAAATGTGATGTAATTTGAAATGAACGTAAGTCTATAGAAATTTTGAGGAAAACTTGATGAAACATGACTTGAACTTAAATTTTAAGAAAAATGGTTGGAATCTTAAGTGAACATAGATCTGAAGAAATTTGAAGTGAATATAAATCTTAAGAAATGGAGATATATGAAGTGAACATAAATCATAAGTAACTTGATGATATTTGAAGTGAATATAAGTCTCTAGAAAATTTGAGGAAACCCTGATGAAAAGTGACGTGAACATAAATCTTTAAAAAATATGATGGAATCTGAAGTGAACGTAGATATGTAGAAATTTGAAGTGAATATAAATCTTATGAAATTCTGAAGAAATACGAAGTGAACAAAAATCTTAAGAAATCTGATAATATTTGAAGTGAATATAAGTCTTTAGAAAATGTGATGAAATTTTAAATGAACATAAGTCTCTAGAAAATTTGAGGAAAACATGATGAAACATGACGTGAACATAAATCTTAAGAAAATCTGATGGATTCTAAAGTGAACATAGATATGTAAAAATTTGAAGTGAATATAAATCTAAGAAATTATGAAGAAATACGGAGTGAACACATATCTTAAGAAAATTTGATGATATTTGAAGTTTATATAAGTCTTTAGAAAATGTGATGTAATATGAAATGAACGTAAGTCTCTATAAAATTTGAGGAAAACCTTATGAAACTTGACGTGAACATAAATCTTAAGAAAAAAGGATGGAATCTAAAGTGAACATAGATCTGATGAAATTTGAAATGAATAAAAATCTTATGAAATTATTAAGATATACGAAGTGAACATAAATCTTAAGAAACCTGATGATATTTGAAGTGAATATAAGTCTTTATAAAATGTCATGAAATTTGAAATGAATATAAGTTTCTATAAATTTTTGAGGAAACCGGATGAAACTTGACGTGAACATAAGTCTTAAGAAAATACAATGGAATCTGAAGTGAAGCCAGATCTGAAGAAATTTGAAGTGAATATAAATATTAAGTAATTCTGAAGAAATAAGAAGTGAACGTAAATCTTAAGATATCTGATGATATTTGAATGAATGTAAGTCTTAAGAAAATTTGAAATTTGAAATGACATAAGTTTCAGAATTTTGATGAAAACCGATGAAACTTGACGTGAAAATAAATCTTAAAAAAATATGATGGAATTTGAAGTGAACATAGATATGTAAAAATTTGAAGTGAATATAAATCTTAAGATATTATGAAGAAATACAAAGTGAACTTAAATCTTAAGAGATCTGAAGATATTTGTAGTGAATATATGTCTTTAGAAAATGTGATGAAATTTGAAATGATCATAAGTCTCTAGAAAATTTGAGGAAAACCTGATGAAACTTGACGTGAACATAAATCTTAAGAAAATCTAATGGATTCTGAAGTGAACATAGATATGTGGAAATTTGAAGTGAATATAAATCTTAAGAAATTCTGAAGAAATACGGAGTGAACACAAATCTTAAGAAAATCTGATGATATTTGAAGTTTATATAAGTCTTTAGAAAATGTGATGTAATTTGAAATGAACGTAAGTCTATAGAAATTTTGAGGAAAACTTGATGAAACATGACTTGAACTTAAATTTTAAGAAAAATGGTTGGAATCTTAAGTGAACATAGATCTGAAGAAATTTGAAGTGAATATAAATCTTAAGAAATTATGGAGATATATGAAGTGAACATAAATCATAAGTAACTTGATGATATTTGAAGTGAATATAAGTCTCTAGAAAATTTGAGGAAACCCTGATGAAAAGTGACGTGAACATAAATCTTTAAAAAATATGATGGAATCTGAAGTGAACGTAGATATGTAGAAATTTGAAGTGAATATAAATCTTATGAAATTCTGAAGAAATACGAAGTGAACAAAAATCTTAAGAAATCTGATAATATTTGAAGTGAATATAAGTCTTTAGAAAATGTGATGAAATTTTAAATGAACATAAGTCTCTAGAAAATTTAAGGAAAACATGATGAAACATGACGTGAACATAAATCTTAAGAAAATCTGATGGATTCTAAAGTGAACATAGATATGTAAAAAGTTGAAGTGAATATAAATCCTAAGAATTATGAAGAAATACGGAGTAAACACATATCTTAAGAAAATTTGATGATATTTGAAGTTTATATAAGTCTTTAGAAAATGTGATGTAATATGAAATGAACGTAAGTCTCTATAAAATTTGAGGAAAACCTTATGAAACTTGATGTGAACATAAATCTTAAGAAAAAAGGATGGAATCTAAAGTGAACATAGATCTGATGAAATTTGAAATGAATAAAAATCTTATGAAATTATTAAGATATACGAAGTGAACATAAATCTTAAGAAACCTGATGATATTTGAAGTGAATATAAGTCTTTATAAAATGTCATGAAATTTGAAATGAATATAAGTTTCTATAAATTTTTGAGGAAACCGGATGAAACTTGACGTGAACATAAGTCTTAAGAAAATACAATGGAATCTGAAGTGAAGCCAGATCTGAAGAAATTTGAAGTGAATATAAATATTAAGTAATTCTGAAGAAATAAGAAGTGAAAGTAACTCTTAAGATATCTGTTGATATTTGAATGAATGTAAGTCTTAAGAAAATTTGATGAAATTTGAAATGGACATAAGTTTCTAGAGATTTTGATGAAAACCTGATGAAACTTGACGTGAAAATAAATCTTAAAAAAATATGATGGAATTTGAAGTGAACATAGATATGTAAAAATTTGAAGTGAATATAAATCTTAATAAATTATGAAGAAATACGGAGTGAACACGAATCTTAAGAAAATTTGATGATATTTGAAGTTTATATAAGTCTTTAGAAAATGTGATGTAATATGAAATGAACGTAAGTCTCTATAAAATTTGAGGAAAACCTTATGAAACTTGACGTGAACATAAATCTTAAGAAAAAAGGATGGAATCTAAAGTGAACATGGATCTGATGAAATTTTAAATGAATAAAAATCTTATGAAATTATTAAGATATACGAAGTGAACATAAATCTTAAGAAACCTGATGATATTTGAAGTGAATATAAGTCTTTATAAAATGTCATGAAATTTGAAATGAATATAAGTTTCTATAAATTTTTGAGGAAACCGGATGAAACTTGACGTGAACATAAGTCTTAAGAAAATACAATGGAATCTGCTGCGATCCAAGAAATTTGAAGTGAATATAAATATTAAGTAATTCTGAAGAAATAAGAAGTGAACGTAAATCTTAAGATATCTGATGATATTTGAATGAATGTAAGTCTTAAGAAAATTTGATGAAATTTGAAATGGACATAAGTTTCTAGAAATTTTGATGAAAACCTGATGAAACTTGACGTGAAAATAAATCTTATAAAAATATGATGGAATTCAAGTGAATATAGATATGTAAAATTTGAAGTGAATATAAATCTTAAGAAATTATGAAGAAATACAAAGTGAACTTAAATCTAAGAGATCAAGATATTTGTAGTGAATATATGTCTTTAGAAAATGTGATGAAATTTGAAATGATCATAAGTCTCTAGAAAATTTGAGGAAAACCTGATGAAACTTGACGTGAACATATAAATCTTAAGAAAATCTAATGGATTCTGAAGTGAACATAGATATGTGGAAATTTGAAGTGAATATAAATCTTAAGAAATTCTGAAGAAATACGGAGTGAACACAAATCTTAAGAAAATCTGATGATATTTGAAGTTTATATAAGTCTTTAGAAAATGTGATGTAATTTGAAATGAACGTAAGTCTATAGAAATTTTGAGGAAAACTTGATGAAACATGACTTGAACTAAAATTTTAAGAAAAATGGTTGGAATCATAAGTGAACATAGATCTGAAGAAATTTGAAGTGAATATAAATCTTAAGAAATTATGGAGATATATGAAGTGAACATAAATCATAAGTAACTGGATGATATTTGAAATGAATATAAGTCTCTAGAAAATTTGAGGAAACCCTGATGAAAAGTGACGTGAACATAAATCTTTAAAAAATATGATGGAATCTGAAGTGAACGTAGATATGTAGAAATTTGAAGTGAATACAAATCTTATGAAATCAAGAAATAAGGTGAACAAAATCTTAAGAAACTGATAATATTGAAGTGAATATAAGTCTTAGAAATGTGATGAAATTTTAAATGAACATAAGTATCTAGAAAATTTGAGGAAAACATGATGAAACATGACGTGAACATAAATCTTAAGAAAATCTGATGGATTCTAAAGTGAACATAGATATGTAAAAATTTGAAGTGAATATGAAGAAATACGGAGTGAACACATATCTTAAGAAAATTTGATGATATTTGAAGTTTATATAAGTCTTTAGAAAATGTGATGTAATATGAAATGAACGTAAGTCTCTATAAAATTTGAGGAAAACCTTATGAAACTTGACGTGAACATAAATCTTAAGAAAAAAGGATGGAATCTAAAGTGAACATGGATCTGATGAAATTTGAAATGAATAAAAATCTTATGAAATTATTAAGATATACGAAGTGAACATAAATCTTAAGAAACCTGATGATATTTGAAGTGAATATAAGTCTTTATAAAATGTCATGAAATTTGAAATGAATATAAGTTTCTATAAATTTTTGAGGAAACCGGATGAAACTTGACGTGAACATAAGTCTTAAGAAAATACAATGGAATCTGAAGTGAAGCCAGATCTGAAGAAATTTGAAGTGAATATAAATATTAAGTAATTCTGAAGAAATAAGAAGTGAACGTAAATCTTAAGATATCTGATGATATTTGAATGAATGTAAGTCTTAAAAAAATTTGATGAAATTTGAAATGGACATAAGTTTCTAGAAATTTTGATGAAAACCTGATGAAACTTGACGTGAAAATAAATCTTAAAAAAATATGATGGAATTTGAAGTGAACATAGATATGTAAAAATTTGAAGTGAATATAAATCTTAAGAAATTATGAAGAAATACAAAGTGAACTTAAATCTTAAGAGATCTGAAGAAATTTGAAGTGAATATAAATCTTAAGAAATTATGGAGATATATGAAGTGAACATAAATCATAAGTAACTTGATGATATTTGAAGTGAATATTAGTCTCTAGAAAATTTGAGGAAACCCTGATGAAAAGTGACGTGAACATAAATCTTTAAAAAATATGATGGAATCTGAAGTGAACGTAGATATTTAGAAATTTGAAGTGAATATAAATCTTAAGAAATTCTGAAGAAATACGAAGTGAACAAAAATCATAGGAAATCTGATGATATTTGATGTGAATATAAGTCTTTAGAAAATGTGATGAAATTTTAAATGAACAGAAGTCTCTAGAAAATTTTAGTAAAACATGATGAAACTTGACGTGAACATAAATCTTAAGAAAATCTGATGGATTCTAAAGAGAACAGAGATGTATAGAAATTTGAAGTGAATATAAATATTTTGAAATTCCGAAGAAATACGGAGTGAACACATATCTTAAGAAAATTTGATGATATTTGAAGTTTATATAAGTCTTTAGAAAATTTGAGGAAACCCTGATGAAACTTGACGTGAACATAAGTCTTAAGAAAATACGATGGAATCTGAAGTGAACATAGATCTAAAGAAATTTGAAGTGAATATAAATCTGAAGTAATTCTGAAGAAATACGAAGTGAACGTAAATCTTAAGAAATCTGATGATATTTGAAGTGAATATAAGTCTTAAGAAAATTTGATGAAATTTGAAATGAACAAAAGTCTCTAAAAAATTTGAGGAAAACTAGATGAAACATAACGTGAACATAAATCTTAAAAAAATATTATGGAATCTGAAGTGAACATAGATATATAGAAATTTGAAGTGAATATAAATCTTAAGAAATTCTGAAAAAATAATAACTGAACATTAAACTTAAGAAATCTGATGATATTTGTAGTGAATATAAGTCTATAGAAAATGTGATAAAATTCGAAATGATCATAAGTCTCTAGAATATTCGAGGAAAATCTGATGAAACATAACGTGAACATAAATCTTTAAAAAATATGATGGAATCTGAAGTGAATGTAGATTTGTAGAAATTTGAAGTGAATATAAATTTTAAGAAATTCTGAAGAAATACGAAGTGAACAAAAATCTTAAGAAATCTGATAATATTTGAAGTGAATATAAGTCTTTAGAAAATGTGATGAAATTTTAAATGAACATAAGTCTCTAGAAAATTTAAGGAAAACATGATGAAACTTGACGTAAACATAAATCATAAGAAAATCTGATGGATTCTAAAGTGAACATAGATATGTAGAAATTTGAAGTGAATATAAATCTTCAGAAATTCCGAAGAAATACGGAGTGAACTCATATCTTAAGAAAACATGATGATATTTGAAGTTTATATAAGTCTTTAGAAAATTTAAGGAAACCCTGATGAAACTTGACGTGAACATAGTCTTAAGAAAATTCGATGGAATCTGAAGTGAACATAGATCTAAAGAAATTTGAAGTGAATATAAATCTTAAGTAATTCTGAAGAAATACGAAGTGAACGTAAATCTTAAGAAATCTGATGATATTTGAAGTGAATATAAGTCTTAAGAAAATTTGATGAAATTTGAAATGAACAAAAGTCTCTAAAAAATTTGAGGAAAACTAGATGAAACATAACGTGAACATAAATCTGAAAAAAATATTATGGAATCTGAAGTGAACATAGATATATAGAAATTTGAAGTGAATATAAATCTTAAGAAATTCTGAAGAAATAATAACTGAACATTAATCTTAAGAAATCTGATGATATTTGTAGTGAATATAAGTCTATAGAAAATGTGATAAAATTTGAAATGATCATAAGTCTCTAGAATATTCGAGGAAAACCTGATGAAACATAACGTGAACATAAATCTTTAAAAAATATGATGGAATCTGAAGTGAACGTTGATTTGTAGAAATTTGAAGTGAATATAAATCTTAAGAAATTCTGAAGAAATACGAAGTGAACAAAAATCTTAAGAAATCTGATGATATTTGAAGTGAATATAAGTCTTTAGAAAATGTGATGAAATTTTAAATGAACATAAATCTCTAGAAAATTTAAGGAAAACATGATGAAACTTGACGTAAACATAAATCATAAGAAAATCTGATGGATTCTAAAGTGAACATAGATATGTAGAAATTTGAAGTGAATATAAATCTTCAGAAATTCCGAAGAAATACGGAGTGAACACATATCTTAAGAAAACATGATGATATTTGAAGTTTATAGAAGTCTTTAGAAAATTTAAGGAAACCCTGATGAAACTTGACGTGAACATAGTCTTAAGAAAATACGATGGAATCTGAAGTGAACATAGATCTAAAGAAATTTGAATATAAATCTTAAGTAATTCTGAAGAAATACGAAGTGAACGTAAATCTTAAGAAATCTGATGATATTTGAAGTGAATATAAGTCTTAAGAAAATTTGATGCAATTTGAGATGAACAAAAGTCTCTAGAAAATTTGAGAAAAACTAGATGAAACATAACGTGAACATAAATCTTAAAAAATAATTATGGAATCTGAAGTGAACATAGATATATAGAAATTTGAAGTGAATATAAATCTTAAGAAATTATGAAGAAATAATAACAGAACATTAATCTTAAGAAATCTGATGATATCTGAAGTGAATATAAGTCTATGGAAAATGTGATAAACTTTGAAATGATCATGAGTCTCTAGAATATTTGAGGAAAACCTGATAAAACATAACGTGAACATAAATCTTAAAAAAATATGATGGAATCTGAAGTGAACGTAGATATGTAGAAATTTGAAGTGAATATAAATCTTAAGAAATTCTGAAGAAATACGGAGTGAACACAAATCTTAAGAAAATCTGATGATATTTGAAGTTTATATAAGTCTTTAGAAAATGTGATGTAATATGAAATGAACGTAAGTCTCTATAAAATTTGAGGAAAACCTTATGAAACTTGACGTGAACATAAATCTTAAGAAAAAAGGATGGAATCTAAAGTGAACATAGATCTGATGAAATTTGAAATGAATAAAAATCTTATGAAATTATTAAGATATACGAAGTGAACATAAATCTTAAGAAACCTGATGATATTTGAAGTGAATATAAGTCTTTATAAAATGTCATGAAATTTGAAATGAATATAAGTTTCTATAAATTTTTGAGGAAACCGGATGGAACTTGATGTGAACATAAGTCTTAAGAAAATACAATGGAATCTGAAGTGAAGCCAGATCTGAAGAAATTTGAAGTGAATATAAATATTAAGTAATTCTGAAGAAATAAGAAGTGAACGTAAATCTTAAGATATCTGATGATATTTGAATGAATGTAAGTCTTAAGAAAATTTGATGAAATTTGAAATGGACATAAGTTTCTAGAAATTTTGATGAAAACCTGATGAAACTTGACGTGAAAATAAATCTTAAAAAAATATGATGGAATTTGAAGTGAACATAGATATGTAAAAATTTGAAGTGAATATAAATCTTAAGAAATTATGAAGAAATACAAAGTGAACTTAAATCTTAAGAGATCTGAAGATATTTGTAGTGAATATATGTCTTTAGAAAATGTGATGAAATTTGAAATGATCATAAGTCTCTAGAAAATTTGAGGAAATCCTGATGAAACTTGACGTGAACATAAATCTTAAGAAAATCTAATGGATTCTGAAGTGAACATAGATATGTGGAAATTTGAAGTGAATATAAATCTTAAGAAATTCTGAAGAAATACGGAGTGAACACAAATCTTAAGAAAATCTGATGATATTTGAAGTTTATATAAGTCTTTAGAAAATGTGATGTAATTTGAAATGAACGTAAGTCTATAGAAATTTTGAGGAAAACTTGATGAAACATGACTTGAACTTAAATTTTAAGAAAAATGGTTGGAATCTTAAGTGAACATAGATCTGAAGAAATTTGAAGTGAATATAAATCTTAAGAAATTATGGAGATATATGAAGTGAACATAAATCATAAGTAACTGGATGATATTTGAAATGAATATAAGTCTCTAGAAAATTTGAGGAAACCCTGATGAAAAGTGACGTGAACATAAATCTTTAAAAAATATGATGGAATCTGAAGTGAACGTAGATATGTAGAAATTTGAAGTGAATATAAATCTTATGAAATTCTGAAGAAATACGAAGTGAACAAAAATCTTAAGAAATCTGATAATATTTGAAGTGAATATAAGTCTTTAGAAAATGTGATGAAATTTTAAATGAACATAAGTCTCTAGAAAATTTGAGGAAAAACATGATGAAACGTGACGTGAACATAAATCTTAGGAAAATCTGATGGAATCTAAAGTGAACCTAGATATGTAGAAATTTGAAGTGAATATAAATCATAAGAAATTATGAAGATATATGAAGTGAACATAAGTCTTAAGAAACCTAATGATATTTGAAGTTAATATAAGTCTCTAGAAAATTTGAGGAAACCCTGATGAAACACGACATGAACATAAGTCTTAAGAAAATACGATGGAATCTGAAGTGAACATAGATCTAAAGAAATTTGAAGTGAATATAAATCTTAAGTAATTCTGAAGAAATACGAAGTGAACGTAAATCTTAAGAAATCTGATGATATTTGAAGTGAATATAAGTCTATAGTAAATGTGAATTTGAAATGATCATAAGTCTCTAGAAAATTTGAGGAAAACCAGATGAAACATAACGTGAACATAAATTTTTAAAAAATATGATGGAATCTGAAGTGAACGTAGATATGTAGAAATTTGAAGTGAATATAAATCTTATGAAATTCTGAAGAAATACGAAGTGAACAAAAATCTTAAGAAATCTGATAATATTTGAAGTGAATATAAGTCTTTAGAAAATGTGATGAAATTTTAAATGAACATAAGTCTCTAGAAAATTTGAGGAAAACATGATGAAACTTGACGTGAACATAAATCTTAAGAAAATCTGATGGATTCTAAAGTGAACAGAGATATGTAGAAATTTGAAGTGAATATAAATCTTAAGAAATTCCGAAGAAATACGGAGTGACCACATATCTTGAGAAAATTTGATGATATTTGAAGTTTATATAAGTCTTTAGAAAATTTGAGGAAACCCTGATGAAACTTGACGTGAACATAAGTCTTAAGAAAATACGATGCAATTTGAAATGAACATAAATCTAAAGAAATTTGAAGTGAATATAAATCTTAAGTAATTTTGAAGAAATACGAAGTGAACGTAAATCTTAAGAAATCTGATGATATTTGAAGTGAATATAAGTCTATAGTAAATGTGAATTTGAAATGATCATAAGTCTCTAGAAAATTTGAGGAAAACCAGATGAAACATAACGTGAACATAAATTTTTAAAAAATATGATGGAATCTGAAGTGAACGTAGATATGTAGAAATTTGAAGTGAATATAAATCTTATGAAATTCTGAAGAAATACGAAGTGAACAAAAATCTTAAGAAATCTGATAATATTTGAAGTGAATATAAGTCTTTAGAAAATGTGATGAAATTTTAAATGAACATAAGTCTCTAGAAAATTTGAGGAAAACATGATGAAACATGACGTGAACATAAATCTTAAGAAAATCTGATGGATTCTAAAGTGAACATAGATATGTAAAAATTTGAAGTGAATATAAATCTGAAGAAATTATGAAGAAATACGGAGTGAACACATATCTTAAGAAAATTTGATGATATTTGAAGTTTATATAAGTCTTTAGAAAATGTGATGTAATTTGAAATGAACGTAAGTCTATAGAAATTTTGAGGAAAACTTGATGAAACATGACTTGAACTTAAATTTTAAGAAAAATGGTTGGAATCTTAAGTGAACATAGATCTGAAGAAATTTGAAGTGAATATAAATCTTAAGAAATTATGGAGATATATGAAGTGAACATAAATCATAAGTAACTTGATCATATTTGAAGTGAATATAAGTCTCTAGAAAATTTGAGGAAACCCTGATGAAAAGTGACGTGAACATAAATCTTTAAAAAATATGATGGAATCTGAAGTGAACGTAGATATGTAGAAATTTGAAGTGAATATAAATCTTATGAAATTCTGAAGAAATACGAAGTGAACAAAAATCTTAAGAAATCTGATAATATTTGAAGTGAATATAAGTCTTTAGAAAATGTGATGAAATTTTAAATGAACATAAGTCTCTAGAAAATTTGAGGAAAAACATGATGAAACGTGACGTGAACATAAATCTTAGGAAAATCTGATGGAATCTAAAGTGAACCTAGATATGTAGAAATTTGAAGTGAATATAAATCATAAGAAATTATGAAGATATATGAAGTGAACATAAGTCTTAAGAAACCTAATGATATTTGAAGTTAATATAAGTCTCTAGAAAATTTGAGGAAACCCTGATGAAACACGACATGAACATAAGTCTTAAGAAAATACGATGGAATCTGAAGTGAACATAGATCTAAAGAAATTTGAAGTGAATATAAATCTTAAGTAATTCTGAAGAAATACGAAGTGAACGTAAATCTTAAGAAATCTGATGATATTTGAAGTGAATATAAGTCTTAAGAAAATTTGATGAAATTTGAAATGAACAAAAGTCTCTAGAAAATTTGAGGAAAACTAGATGAAACATAACGTGAACATAAATCTTAAAAACATATTATGGAATCTGAAGTGAACATAGCTATATAGAAATTTGAAGTGAATATAAATCTTGAGAAATTCTGAAGAAATAATAACTGAACATTAATCTTAAGAAATCTGATGATATTTGAAGTGAATATAAGTCTATAGAAAATGTGGTAAAATTTGAAATGATCATAAGTCTCTAGAATATTCGAGGAAAACCTGATGAAACATAACGTGAACATAAATGTTAAAAAATATGATGGAATCTGAAGTGAACGTAGATTTTTAGAAATTTGAAGTTAATATAAATCTTAAGAAATTCTGAAGAAATACGAAGTGAACAAAAATCTTAAGAAATCTGATGATATTTGACGTGAACATAAGTCTTTAGAAAATCTGATGGATTCTAAAGTGAACATAGATATGTAGAAATTTGAAGTGAATATAAATCTTCAGAAATTCCGAAGAAATACGGAGTGAACTCATATCTTAAGAAAACATGATGATATTTGAAGTTTATATAAGTCTTTAGAAAATTTAAGGAAACCTTGATGAAACTTGACGTGAACATAAATTCTTAAGAAAATACGATGGAATCTGAAGTGAACATAGATCTAAAGAAATTTGAAGTGAATATAAATCTTAAGTAATTCTGAAGAAATACAAAGTGAACGTAAATCTTAAGAAATCTGATCATATTTGAAGTGAATATAAGTCTTAAGAAAATTTGATGAAATTTGAAATGAACAAAAGTCAGTAGAAAATTTGAGGAAAACTAGATGAAACATGACGTGAACATAAATCTTAAAAAAGTATTATGGAATCTGAAGTGAACATAGATATATAGAAATTTGAAGTGTATATAAATCTTAAGAAATTCTTAAGAAATAATAACTGAACATTAATCTTAAGAAATCTGATGATATTTGAAGTGAATATAAGTCTATAGAAAATGTGATAAAATTTAAAATCATCATAAGTCTGTAGAATATTTGAGGAAAACCTAATGAAACATAACGTGAACATAAATCTTAAAAAAATATGATGGAATCTGAAGTGAACGTAGATATGTAGAAATTTGAAGTGAATATAAATCTTATGAAATTCTGAAGAAATTCGAAGTGAACAAAAATCTTAAGAATTCTGATAATATTTGAAGTGAATATAAGTCTTTAGAAAATGTGATGAAATTTTAAATGAACATAAGTCTCTAGAAAATTTGAGGAAAAAATGATGAAACTTGACGTGAACATAAATCTTAAGAAAATCTGATGGATTCTAAAGTGAACATAGATATGTAGAAATTTGAAGTGAATATAAATCTTAAGAAATTATGAAGAAATACGGAGTGAACACATATCTTAAGAAAACATGATGATATTTGAAGTTTATATAAGTCTTTAGAAAATGTGATGTAATTTGAAATGAACGTAAGTCTCTAGAAAATTTGAGGAAAACCTGATGAAACTTGACGTGAACATAAATCTTAAGAAAATAGGATGGAATCTGAAGTGAACATAGACCTGATGAAATTTGAAAAGAATATAAATCTTATGAAATTATTAAGATATACGAAGTGAACATAAA
Organism: Vicia sativa; assembly: GCA_021764765.1. Taxonomy (NCBI): domain Eukaryota; kingdom Viridiplantae; phylum Streptophyta; class Magnoliopsida; order Fabales; family Fabaceae; genus Vicia; species Vicia sativa. The sequence continues at coordinate 197,669,276 of CM038795.1, read as the reverse complement.
TCTTAAGAAACCTGATGATATTTGAAGTGAATATAAGTCTTTATAAAATGGGATGAAATTTGAAATGAATATAAGTTTCTAGAAAATTTGAGGAAACCGGATGAAACTTGACGTGAACATAAGTCTTAAGAAAATACAATGGAAAATGAAGTGAAGATAGATCTAAAGAAATTTGAAGTGATAATAAATATTAAATAATTCCAAAGAAATACGAAGTGAACGTAAATCTTAAGTTATCTGATGATATTTGACTAAATATAAGTCTTAAGAAAATTTGATGAAATTTGAAATGGACATAAGTTTCTAGGAAATTTGAGGAAAACCTGATGAAACTTGACATGAACATAAATCTTAAAAAAATATGAGGGGAATTTGAAGTGAACATAGATATGTAGAATTTTGAAGTGAATATAAATCTTAAGAAATTATGAAGAAAAGTGAACTTAAATCTTAAGAAATATGATGATATTTGAAGTGAATATATGTCTTTAGAAAATATGATGAAATTTGAAATGAACATAAGTCTCTAGAAAACTTGAGGAAAACTTGACGTGAACATAAATCTTAAGAAAATCTGATGGATTTTGAAGAGAACATAGATATATAGAAATTTGAAGTGAATATAAATCTTATAAAATTCTAAAGAAATACGGTGTGAACAAAAATCTTAAGAAAATATTATGATATTTGATGTTTATATAAGTGTTTAGAAAATGTGATGTAATTTGAAATGAACGTAAGTCAGTAGAATATTTTAGGAAAACTTAATGAAACTTAAGATGAACATAAATCTTAAGAAAATAGGATGGAATCTGAAGTCAACATAGATCTTAAGAAATTTGAAGTAAATATAAATCTTAAGAAATTATGAAGATATATGAAGTAAATATAAATCTTAAGAAACCTAATGATATTTGAAGTCAATATAAGTCTTTATAAAATGTGATGAAGTTTGAAATGAATATAAGTCTCTAGAAAATTTGAGGAAAACCGGATGAAACTTGACGTGAACATAAGTCCTAAGAAAATATGATGGAATCTGAAGTGAACATAGATCTGAAGAAATTTGAAGTGAATATATATCTTAAGTAATTTTGAAAAATACGAAGTGAACATAAATCTTAAGAAATCTGATGATATTTCAAGTGAATATAAGTCTTAAGAAAATCTGATGAAATTTGAAATGAACATAAGTCTCTAGAAATTTTGAGGAAAACCTGGTGAAACTTGACGTGAACATAAACCTTAAAACAATATGACGGAATCTGAAGTGAACATAGATATGTAGACATTTGAAGTGAATATAAATCTTAAGAAATTCTGTGGAAATACGAAGTGAACATAAATCTTAAGAAATCTGATGATATTTGAACTGAATATAAGTCTTTAGAAAATGTGATGAAATTTGAAATGGATATAAGTCTCTAGAAAATTTGAGGAAACCTAATGAAACATGACGTGAACATAAATCTTAAGAAAATCTGATGGATTTTGAAGTTAACTTAGTTATGTACAAATATGAAGTGAATATAAATCTTAAGAAATTCTGAAGAAAAATGAAGTGAACATAAATCATAAGAAATATGATGATATTTGAAGTGAATATAAGTCTTATGAAAATGTGATGAAATTTAAAAAGAATTTAAGTCTCTAGAAAATTTGAGGATAACCTGATGAAACTTGATGTGAACATAAATCTTAAGGAATTAGGATGGAATCTGAAGTGAACATAGATCTGAAGAAATATGAAGTGCACATAAATCTTAAGAAATCTGATGATATTTGAAGTGAATATAAGTCTTTAGAAAATGTGATGAAATTTGAAATGAATATAAGTCTCTAAAAAATTTGAGGAAAGCTAGATGAAACATGAATTGAACATAAATCTGAAGAAAATAGGATGGAATCTCAAGTGAACATAGGTCTGAAGAAATTTGAAGTGAATATAAATCTTAAGAAATTCTGAAAAAATATGTAGTGGACATAAATCTTAAGAAATATGATGACATTTGAAGTTAATTTAAGCCTTTTGAAAATGTGATGTAATTTGAAATGAATTTAAGTCTCTAGAAAATTTGAGGAAAACATGATGAAACTTGACGTGAACATAAATCTTAAGAAATTAGGATGGAATCTTAAGTAAACTTAGATATGTAGAAATATGAACTGATTATAAATCTTAAGAAATTCTGAAGAAATACGAAGTGAACATAAATCTTAAGAAATCTGATGATATTTGAAGTGAATATTAGTCATTAGAAAATGTGATGAAATTTGAAGAGAATTTAAGTCTCTAGAAAATTTGAGGAAAACCTGATGAAAATTGACGTGAACATAAGTCCTAAGAAAATTTGATGGATTTTGAAGTGAATATAGATATGAGGAAATTTGAAGGTAATATAAATGTTAAGAAATCTTGAAGAAATATGGAGTGAACATAAATCCTAAGAAATTTGATGATATTTGAAGTGAATATAAGTCTTTAGAAAATGTGATGAAATTTAAAATGAATATAAGTCTCTAGAAATTTTGAGGAAAACCTGATGAAACTTGACGTGAACATAAATCATAAGAAAATTTGATGGATTCTGAAGTGAACATAGATATGTAGAAATTTAAAGTGAATATAAATCTTAAGAAATTCTGAAGAAATACAAAGTGAAGAGAAATTTTAAAAATCTGTTGATATTTGAAATGAATATAAGTCTTTAGAAAATGTGATGAAATTTGAAATGAACATAAGTCTCCAGAAAATTTTAGGAAAACCTGATGAAACTTTACATGAACATAAATCATAAGAAAATCTGATGGATTCTGATGTGAACATAGATATTTAGAAATTCGAACTGAATATAAATCTTAGAAATTCTAAAGAAATATGGAGTGAACACAAATCTTAATAAAATCTGATGATATTTGAATAGAATATAGGTCTTTATAAAATGTGATGAAATTTTAAATGAACATAAGTCTCTAGAAAATTTGAGGAAAACCTGGTGAAAGTTAACTTTAACATAAATCATAAGAAAATCTGATGGATCAAGGAAATTGATATGTAGAAATTTGAACTGAATATAAATCTTAGGAATTCTGAAGAAATACGGAGTGAACACAAATCTTCAGAAAATCTGATGATATTTGAATTGAATATAAGTCGTTATAAAATGTGATAAAATTTGAAATGAACATAAGTCTCTAGAAAATTTGAGGAAAACCTGATGAAACTTGACTTTAACATAAATCATAAGAAAATCTGATGGATTCTGAAGTGAACATAGATATTTAGAAATTTGAACTGAATATAAATCTTAGAAATTCTGAAGAAATACGGAGTGAACAAAAAACATAGTAAAATCTGATGATATTTGAAGTGAAAATAAGTCTTTAGAAAATGTGATGAAATTTGAAATGAACATAAGTCTCTAAAAATTTGAGGAAGAACTGATGAAACTTGACGTGAACATAAATCATAAGAAAATCTGATGGATTCTTAAGTGAACATAGATATGTAAAATTTGAACTGAATATAAATCTTAGAAATTCTGAAGAAATACGGAGTGAACACAAATATTAAGAAAGTTTGATGATATTTGAAGTGAATATAAGTCTTTAGAAAATGTGATGAAATTTAAAATGAATATAAGTCTCTAGAAAATTTGAGGAAAACCTGATGAAACTTGACGTGAACATAAATCATTAGAAAATTTGATGGATTCTGAAGTGAACATAGATATGTAGAAATTTGAAGTGAATATAAATCTTAAGAAATTCTGAAGAAATACAAAGTGAAGAGAAATTTTAAAAATCTGTTGATATTTGAAATGAATATAAGTCTTTAGAAAATGTGATGAAATTTGAAATGAACATAAGTCTCTAGAAAATTTTAGGAAAACCTGATGAAACTTTACATGAACATAAATCATAAGAAAATCTGATGGATTCTGATGTGAACATAGATATTTAGAAATTTGAACTGAATATAAATCTTAGAAATTCTAAAGAAATACGGAGTGAACACAAATCTTAATAAAATCTGATCATATTTGAATTGAATATAAGTCTTTATAAATGTGATGAAATTTTAAATGAACATAAGTCTCTAGAAAATTTGAGGAAAACGGATGAAACTTTACGAACATAAATCATAAGAAAATCTGATGGATTCTGAAGTGAACATTGATATGTAGAAATTTGAACTGAATATAAATCTTAGAAATTCTGAAGAAATACGGAGTGAACACAAATCTTCAGAAAATCTGATGATATTTGAATTGAATATAAGTCTTTATAAAATGTGATAAAATTTGAAATGAACATAAGTCTCTAGAAAATTTGAGGAAAACTTGATGAAACTTGACTTTAACATAAATCATAAGAAAATCTGATGGATTCTGAAGTGAACATAGATATTTAGAAATTTGAATGAATATAAATTTAGAAATTTTAAGAAATATGGAGGAACAAAAACATAGTAAAATCTGATGATATTTGATCTGAAAATAAGTCTATAGAAAATTTGATGAAATTTGAAATGAACATAAGTCTCTAAAAAATTTGAGGAAGAACTGATGAAACTTGACGTGAACATAAATCATAAGAAAATCTGATGGATTCTTAAGTGAACATAGATATGTAAAATTTGAACTGAATATAAATCTTAGAAATTCTGAAGAAATACGGAGTGAACACAAATATTAAGAAAGTTTGATGATATTTGAAGTGAATATAAGTCTTTAGAAAATGTGATGAAATTTAAAATGAATATAAGTCTCTAGAAATTTTGAGGAAAACCTGATGAAACTTGACGTGAACATAAATCATAAGAAAATTTGATGGATTCTGAAGTGAACATAGATATGTAGAAATTTAAAGTGAATATAAATCTTAAGAAATTCTGAAGAAATACAAAGTGAAGAGAAATTTTAAAAATCTGTTGATATTTGAAATGAATATAAGTCTTTAGAAAATGTGATGAAATTTGAAATGAACATAAGTCTCCAGAAAATTTTAGGAAAACCTGATGAAACTTTACATGAACATAAATCATAAGAAAATCTGATGGATTCTGATGTGAACATAGATATTTAGAAATTTGAACTGAATATAAATCTTAGAAATTCTAAAGAAATACGGAGTGAACACAAATCTTAATAAAATCTGATCATATTTGAATTGAATATAAGTCTTTATAAAATGTGATGAAATTTTAAATGAACATAAGTCTCTAGAAAATTTGAGGAAAACGTGATGAAACTTTACGTGAACATAAATCATAAGAAAATCTGATGGATTCTGAAGTGAACATGGATATGTAGAAATTTGAAATGAATATAAATCTTAGAAATTCTGAAGAAATATGGAGTGAACACAAATCTTCAGAAAATCTGATGATATTTGAATTGAATATAAGTCTTTATAAAATGTGATAAAATTTGAAATGAACATAAGTCTCTAGAAAATTTGAGGAAAACCTGATGAAACTTGACTTTAACATAAATCATAAGAAAATCTGATGGATTCTGAAGTGAACATAGATATTTAAAAATTTGAACTGAATATAAATCTTAGAAATTCTTAAGAAATACGGAGTGAACAAAAAACATAGTAAAATCTGATGATATTTGATCTGAAAATAAGTCTTTAGAAAATTTGATGAAATTTGAAATGAACATAAGTCTCTAAAAAATTTGAGGAAGAACTGATGAAACTTGACGTGAACATAAATCATAAGAAAATCTGATGGATTCTTAAGTGAACATAGATATGTAAAATTTGAACTGAATATAAATCTTAGAAATTCTTAAGAAATACGGAGTGAACACAAATATTAAGAAAGTTTGATGATATTTGAAGTGAATATAAGTCTTTAGAAAATGTGATGAAATTAAAAATGAATATAAGTCTCTAGAAAATTTGAGGAAATCCTGATGAAACTTGACGTGAACATAAATCATAAGAAAATTTGATGGATCAAGTGAACATAGATATGTAGAAATTTAAGTGAATATAAATCTAAGAAATTTCAAGAAATACAAAGTGAAGAGAAATTTTAAAAATCTGTTGATATTTCAAATGAATATAAGTCTTTAGAAAATGTGATAAAATTTGAAATGAATATAAGTCTCAGAAAATTTAGGAAACCTCGATGAAACTTTACATGAACATAAATCATAAGAAAACTGATGGATTCGATGTGAACATAGATATTTAGAAATTTGAACTGAATATAAATCTTAGAAATTCTAAAGAAATACGGAGTGAACACAAATCTTAATAAAATCTGATCATATTTGAATTGAATATAAGTCTTTATAAAATGTGATGAAATTTTAAATGAACATAAGTCTCTAGAAAATTTGAGGAAAACGTGATGAAACTTTACGTGAACATAAATCATAAGAAAATCTGATGGATTCTGAAGTGAACATGGATATGTAGAAATTTGAACTGAATATAAATCTTAGAAATTCTGAAGAAATACGGAGTGAACACAAATCTTCAGAAAATCTGATGATATTTGAATTGAATATAAGTCTTTATAAAATGTGATAAAATTTGAAATGAACATAAGTCTCTAGAAAATTTGAGGAAAACCTGATGAAACTTGACTTTAACATAAATCATAAGAAAATCTGATGGATTCTGAAGTGAACATAGATATTTAAAAATTTGAACTGAATATAAATCTTAGAAATTCTTAAGAAATACGGAGTGAACAAAAAACATAGTAAAATCTGATGATATTTGATCTGAAAATAAGTCTTTAGAAAATTTGATGAAATTTGAAATGAACATAAGTCTCTAAAAAATTTGAGGAAGAACTGATGAAACTTAACGTGAACATAAATCATAAGAAAATCTGATGGATTCTTAAGTGAACATAGATATGTAAAATTTGAACTGAATATAAATCTTAGAAATTCTGAAGAAATACGGAGTGAACACAAATATTAAGAAAGTTTGATGATATTTGAAGTGAATATAAGTCTTTAGAAAATGTGATGAAATTTAAAATGAATATAAGTCTCTAGAAATTTTGAGGAAAACCTGATGAAACATGACGTGAACATAAATCATAAGAAAATTTGATGGATTCTGAAGTGAACATAGATATGTAGAAATTTAAAGTGAATATAAATCTTAAGAAATTCTGAAGAAATACAAAGTGAAGAGAAATTTTAAAAATCTGTTGATATTTGAAATGAATATAAGTCTTTAGAAAATGTGATGAAATTTGAAATGAACATAAGTTTCCAGAAAATTTTAGGAAAACCTGATGAAACTTTACATGAACATAAATCATAAGAAAATCTGATGGATTCTGATGTGAACATAGATATTTAGAAATTCGAACTGAATATAAATCTTAGAAATTCTAAAGAAATATGGAGTGAACACAAATCTTAATAAAATCTGATGATATTTGAATTGAATATAAGTCTTTATAAAATGTGATGAAATTTTAAATGAACATAAGTCTCTAGAAAATTTGAGGAAAACCTAGTGAAAGTTAACTTTATCATAAATCATAAGAAAATCTGATGGATTCTGAAGTGAACATTGATATGTAGAAATTTGAACTGAATATAAATCTTAGGAATTCTGAAGAAATACGGAGTGAACACAAATCTTCAGAAAATCTGATGATATTTGAATTGAATATAAGTCGTTATAAAATGTGATAAAATTTGAAATGAACATAAGTCTCTAGAATATTTGAGGAAACCCGATGAAACTTGGACTTAACATAAATCATAAGAAAATCATGATTCGGTGAACATAGATATTTAGAGCACAATAAGAAATACTTAGATGAAAAGAGGAAAATAATGAATATAAGTCTCAAAAGTTTGAGGAAAACTCGATGAAACTTGACGTGAACATAAATCATAAGAAACTGATGGATTCTAGTGAACATAGATATGTAAAATTTGAATAATATAAATCTTAGAAATTGTGAAGAAATACGAGTGAACACAAATATTAAGAAAGTTTGATGATATTTGAAGTGAATATAAGTCTTAGAAATGTGATGAAATTTAAAATGAATATAAGTCTCTAGAAAATTTGAGAAAACTCGATGAAACTTGACGTGAACATAAATCATTAGAAAATTTGATGGATTCAAGTGAATATAGATATGAGAAATTTGAAGTGAATATAAATCTTAAGAAATTCAAGAAATACAAAGTGAAGAGAAATTTTAAAAATCATGATATTTGAAATGAATATAAGTCTTAGAAATGTGATGAAATTTGAAATGAACATAAGTTTCCATAAAATTTTAGGAAAACCTGATGAAACTTTACATGAACATAAATCATAAGAAAATCTGATGGATTCTGATGTGAACATAGATATTTAGAAATTCGAACTGAATATAAATCTTAGAAATTCTAAAGAAATATGGAGTGAACACAAATCTTAATAAAATCTGATGATATTTGAATTGAATATAGGTCTTTATAAAATGTGATGAAATTTTAAATGAACATAAGTCTCTAGAAAATTTGAGGAAAACCTAGTGAAAGTTAACTTTATCATAAATCATAAGAAAATCTGATGGATTCTGAAGTGAACATTGATATGTAGAAATTTGAAATGAATATAAATCTTAGGAATTCTGAAGAAATACGGAGTGAACACAAATCTTCAGAAAATCTGATGATATTTGAATTGAATATAAGTCTTTATAAAATGTGATAAAATTTGAAATGAACATAAGTCTCTAGAAAATTTGAGGAAAACCTGATGAAACTTGACTTTAACATAGATCATAAGAAAATCTGATGGATTCTGAAGTGAACATAGATATTTAGAAATTTGAACTGAATATAAATCTTAGAAATTCTGAAGAAATACGGAGTGAACAAAAATCATAGTAAAATCTGATGATATTTGATCTGAAAATAAGTCTTTAGAAAATTTGATGAAATTTGAAATGAACATAAGTCTCTAAAAAATTTGAGGAAGAACTGATGAAACTTGACGTGAACATAAATCATAAGAAAATCTAATGGATTCTTAAGTGAACATAGATATGTAAATTTGAACTGAATATAAATCTTAGAAATTCTGAAGAAATACGGAGTGAACACAAATATTAAGAAAGTTTGATGATTTTTGAAGTGAATATAAGTCTTTAGAAAATGTGATGAAATTTAAAATGAATATAAGTCTCTAGAAAATTTGAGGAAAACTGATGAAACTTGACGGAATATAAATCATAAGAAATTTGATGGATTCTGAAGTGAACATAGATATGTAGAAATTTAAAGTGAATATAAATCTTAAGAAATTCTGAAGAAATACAAAGTGAAGAGAAATTTTAAAAATCTGTTGATATTTGAAATGAATATAAGTCTTTAGAAAATGTGATGAAATTTGAAATGAACATAAGTCTCTAAAATTTAGGAAAACTCGATGAAACTTATATGAACATAAATCATAAGAAAACTGATGGATTCTGAAGTGAACATAGATATTTAGAAATTGAATGAATATAAATCTTAGAAATTTGAAGAAATATGGAGGAACACAACTAAGTAAAACTGATGATATTTGAATGAATATAAGTCTTATAAAATGTGATGAAAATTTAAATGAATATAAGTCTCTAGAAAATTTGAGGAAAACCGATGAAACTTAACTTAACATAAATCATAAGAAAATCATGGATTCTCAAGTGAACATAGATATGTGAAATTTGAATCGAATATAAATCTTAGAACTCAAGAAATACGAGAACACAAATCTTAAAATGATGATATTTGAATTGAATATAAGTCTTTATAAATGTGATAAATTTGAAATGAATATAAGTCTCTAGAAAATTTGAGGAAAACTGATGAAACTTGACTTTAACATAAATCATAAGAAAATCATGGATTCAAGTGAATATAGATATGTAGAAATTTGAATGAATATAAATCTTAGAAATTCAAGAAATAATGGATGAACAAAAAACATAGTAAAACTGATGATATTTGAAGTGAAAATAAGTCTTTAGAAATGTGATGAAATTGAAATGAATATAAGTCTCTAAAAATTTGAGGAAAATCGATGAAACTTGACGTGAACATAAATCATAAGAAAATCATGGATTCTAAGGAACATAGATATGTAAATTTGAATGAATATAAATCTTAGAAATTCAAGAAATACGGAGGAACACAAATATTAAGAAAGTTTGATGATATTTGAAGTGAATATAAGTCTTAGAAAATGTGATGAAATTTAAAATGAATATAAGTCTCTAGAAAATTTGAGGAAAACTATGAAACTTGACGGAACATAAATCATAAGAAAATTTGATGGATTCTGAAGTGAACATAGATATGTAGAAATTTGAAGTGAATATAAATCTTAAGAAATTCTGAAGAAATACAAAGTGAAGAGAAATTTTAAAAATCTGTTGATATTTGAAATGAATATAAGTCTTTAGAAAATGTGATGAAATTTGAAATGAACATAAGTCTCTAGAAAATTTGAGGAAAACCTGATGAAACTTTACATGAACATAAATCATAAGAAAATCTGATGGATTCTGATGTGAACATAGATATTTAGAAATTTGAACTGAATATAAATCTTAGAAATTCTAAAGAAATATGGAGGAACACAAATCTTAATAAAATCGATATATTTGAAGTGAATATAAGTCTTTATATAATGTGATGAAATTTAAATGAATATAAGTCTCTAGAAAATTTGAGGAAAACGTGATGAAACTTGACGTGAACATAAATCATAAGAAAATCATGGATTCTCAAGTGAACATAGATATGTAGAATTTGAAGTGAATATAAATCTTAGAAATTCAAGAATACGGAGGAAACAAATCTTAAAAATGATGATATTTGAATTGAATATAAGTCTTTATAAAATGTGATAAAATTTGAAATGAATATAAGTCTCTAGAAAATTTGAGGAAAACTATGAAACTGACTTTAACATAAATCATAAGAAAATTATGGATTCTAAGTGAATATAGATATTTAGAAATTTGAACTGAATATAAATCTTAGAAATTTCAAGAAATACGGAGTGAATAAAAAACATAGTAAAATGATATTTAGTGAAAATAAGTCTTAGAAAATGTGATGAAATTTGAAATGAATATAAGTCTCTAAAAAATCGAGGAAAACTGAAACTTGACGTGAACATAAATCTAAGAAAACTGATGGATTCTATGACATAGATATGTAAATTTGAAGTGAATATAAATCTTAGAAATTCGGAGAAATACAAGAGTGAACACAAATAAGAAAGTTTGATGATATTTGAAGTGAATATGTCTTAGGAAATGTGATGAAATTGAAAATGAATATAAGTCTCAGAAAATTTGAGGAAACCTGATGAAACTTGACGTGAAATAAAATCATAAGAAAATTTGATGATCTAAGTAATATAGATATGTAGAAATTTAAAGTGAATATAAATCTAAGAAATTCAAGAAATACAAAGTGAAGATAAATTTTAAAACTGATGATATTTGAAATGAATATAAGTCTTAGAAATGTGATGAAATTTGAAATGAATATAAGTCTCTAAAATTTTAGGAAAACCTGAAACTTATACGAACATAAATCATAAGAAAATCGATGGATTCTGAAGTGAACATAGATATTTAGAAATTCGAATCTATAAATCTTAGAAATTTAAAGAAATATGGAGTGAACATAAATCTTAAGAAAATCAATGATATTTGAAGTGAATATAGGTCTTATAAAATGTGATGAAATTTGAAATGAATATAAGTCTCTAGAAAATTTGAGGAAAATTGAAAGAACTAACATAAATCATAAGAAAATCAGATCTGGTGAATATTGACATGGTGAAATTTGAAGTGAATATAAACTTAGGAATTTTAAGAATACGAGGAACATAAATCTAAAACTGATGATATTTGAATGAATATAAGTCTTATAAAATGTGATAAAATTTGAAATGAATATAAGTCTCTAGAAAATTTGAGGAAAACTCGATGAAACTTGACTTTAACATAAATCATAAGAAAATCGATGGATCAAGTGAACATAGATATTTAGAATTTGAATGAATATAAATCTTAGAATTTCAAGAAATACTGAGTGAACAAAAATATAGTAAAATCAATGATATGAAGTGAAAATAAGTCTTAGAAATGTGATGAAATTGGAAATGAATATAAGTCTCTAAAATTTGAGGAAAAATCAATGAAACTTGACGTGAATATAAATCATCGAAAATGGATGGACTTAAGTGAACATAGATGTAAAATTGAATCAATATAAATCTTAGAAATTCTGAAGAAATACGGAGTGAACACAAATATTAAGAAAGTTTGATGATATTTGAAGTGAATATAAGTCTTTAGAAAATGTGATCAAATTTAAAATGAATATAAGTCTCTAGAAAATTTGAGGAAAACCTGATGAAACTTGACGTGAACATAAATCATAAGAAAATTTGATGGATTCTTAAGTGAACATAGATATGTAGAAATTTGAAGTGAATATAAATCTTAAGAAATTCTGAAGAAATACAAAGTGAAGAGAAATTTTAAAAATCTGTTGATATTTTGAGGAAAACATGATGAAACTTGACGTGAACATAAATCTTAAAAAAATATGATGGAATCTTATAAATCTTAAGAAATTCTGAAGAAATACGAAGTGAACATAAATCTTAAGAAATCTGATGATATTTGAAGTGAATATAAGTCTTTAGAAAATGTGATGAAATTTGAAGAGAATTTAAGTCTCTAGAAAATTTGAGTAAAACCTGATGAAAATTGACGTGAACATAAGTCCAAGAAAATTTGATGATTTTAAGTGAATATAGATATGTAGAAATTGGAATATAAACAAGAAATTCAAGAAATATGGAGGAATAAATCATAAGAAATTTGATGATATTTGAAGTGAATATAAGTCTTTCGAAAATGTGGATGAAATTTTAAATGAACTTAAGTCTCTAGAAAATTTGAGGAAAAATCATAAACTGATGGAACATAAATCTAAAAAATTATGCCTAATCAAGTGAACAAAATATGTAGAATTTGAAGTGAATATAACTTAAGAAATTCTTAAGAAATACTGAGGAAACAAAGCTTAAGAAAATGATGATATTTGAAGTGAATATAACTTTAGAAAATGAGATGAAATTTGAAATGAATATAAGTCTCAGAAAATTTGAGGAAAAATCGATGAAACTTTACGTGAACATAAATCATAAGAAAATGATGGATTCTAAGTGAACATGATATGTAGAAATTTGAAATGAATATAAATCTTAGAAATCAAGAAATATGAGTGAACACAAATTCTTAAAACTGATGATATTTAAAAGTAATATGTCTTATAAATGATGAAATTTGAAATGAATATAAGTCTCAAAATTTTAGGAAAACTCGATGAAACTTGACTTGAACATAAATCATAAGAAAATCATTACCGGTGAACATAGATATGTAGAAATTTGAACTGAATATAAATCTTTGAAATTCAAGAAATACTTGGAGTGAACAAAAACATAGGAAAATCTGATGATGTTTGAAGTGAAAATAAGTCTTTAGAAAATGTGATGAAATTTTGAAATGAATATAAGTCTCTAGAAAATTTGAGAAAAAACCGATGAAACTTGACGTGAACATAAATCATAAGAAACCTATGGATTCTCAAGTGAACAGATAGATAAAATTTGAATGAATATAAATCTTAGAAATTAAGAAATACTTGAGAACACAAATATTAAAATTTGATGATATTTCAAGTGAATATAAGTCTTAGAAAATGTGATGAAATTTGAAATGAATATGTCTCTAGAAAATTTGAGGAAAACTCGATGAAACTTGACGTGAACATAAATCCTAAGAAAACTGATGGATTCTCAAGGAATATAGATATGTAGAAATTTGAAGTGAATATAAATCTTAAGGAATTTGAAGAAATACAAAGGGTGAGAAATTTGAAGAAATCAATGATATTTGAAATGAATATAAGTCTTTAGAAATGTGTGAAATTTGAAATGAATATAAGTCTCCGAAAATTTGAGGAAAACTCGATGAAACTTTACGTGAACATAAATCATAAGAAAACTGATGGATTCGATGAACATAGATATGTAGAAATTTGAAGAATATAAATCTTAGAAATTCTAAAGAAATACGGAGTGAACACAAATCTTAAGAAAATCGATAATATTTGAATGAATATAAGTCTTTATAAAATGTGATGAAATTTGAAATGAATATAAGTCCCGAAAATTGAGGAAAACTCGATGAAACTGACTTAACATAAATCATAAGAAAATGATGGATTCTCAAGTGAAATATAGATACAAGAAATTTGAATGATGATATAAATCTTAGGAATTTCAAGAAATACGAGTGAACAAAAAACATAGGAAAACTGATGATACTTGGTGAATATAAGTCTTTGAAAATGGATAAAATTTGTAATGAAATATAAGTCTCTAGAAAATTTGAGGAAAAACATGATGAAACTTGACGGAATATAAATCTTAAAAAAATATGATGGAATCTTATAAATCTTAAGAAATTCAAGAACAAGTGAACTTAAATCTTAAGAAACTGATGATATTTGAAGTGAATATAAGTCTTTAGAAATGGGATGAAATTTAAAGAGAATATAAGTCTCTAGAAAATTTGAGGAAAACTCAATGAAAATTGACGTGAACATAAGTCCTAAGAAATTTGATGGATTTTGAAGAATATAGATATGTGAAATTTGAAGGTAAATGTTAAGAAATTCAAGAAATACGATGAACATAAATCTTAAGAAATTTGATGATATTTGAAGTGAATATAAGTCTAGGAAATGTGATGAAATTTGAAATGAACTTAAGTCTCTAGAAAATTTGAGGAAAATCTGATGAATCTGACGTGAACATAAATCTAAAAAATATGATTAATCAAGTGAACAAAATACGAGAAATTTGAAGTGAATATAAATTTAAGAAATTCTTAAGAAATACGGAGTGAAACAAATCTTAAGAAAACTGATGATATTTGAAGTGAATATAACTCTTAGAAAATGTGATGAAATTTGAAATGAAATAAGTTCTAGAAAATTTGAGGAAAAACTGATGAAACTTACTTTGAACATAAATCGAAGAAAATGATGGATTCTTAAGAACATAGATATGTAGAAATTGAATCGAATATAAATCTTAGAAATTCAAGAAATGGATAACACAAATCTTAAGAAAATGATGATATTTGAATGAATATAAGTCTTTATAAATGTGATGAAATTTGAAATGAATATAAGTCTCCGTAAAATTTGAGGAAAACTGATGAAACTTGACTTGAACATAAATCATAAGAAAACTGATGGATTCGGTGAAACATAGATATGTAGAAATTTGAAGTAATATAAATTTGAAATTTCAAGAAATACGAGTAACAAAAAACATAGGAAAACTGATGATATTTAGTGAAAATAAGTCTTAGAAATGTGATAAAATTTTGAAATGAATAAGTCTCTAGAAAATTTGAGGAAAACTATGAAACTTGACGTGAACATAAATCATAAGAAAACTGATGGATTCAAGTGAACATAGATATGTAAATTTGAAATGAATATAAATCTTAGAAATTCAAGAAATACGGAGGAACACAAATATTAAGAAAATTTGATGATATTTCAGTGAATATAAGTCTTTAGAAATGTGATGAAATTTGAAATGAATATAAGTCTCTAGAAAATTTGAGAAAACTCGATGAAACTGACGAATAAATCCAAGAAAACTGATGGAATCAAGGAACATAGATATGTAGAAATTTGAAGTGAATATAAATCTAAGAAATTCAAGAATACAAAGGAAATAAATTTAAGAAACTGATGATATTTGAAATGAATATAAGTCTTTAGAAAATGTGATGAAATTTGAAATGAATAAGTCTCTAGAAAATTTGAGGAAAACTGATGAAACTTACGTGAACATAAATCTTAAGAAAATGATGGATTCGATGTAACATAGATATGTAGAATTTGAAGTGAATATAAATCTAAATTAAAGAATACGGAGAATATAAATCTAAGAAAATCATGATATTCAAGTGAATATAAGTCTTAGAAAATGTGATGAATTTGAAATGAATAAAAGTCTTAAAATTTGAGGAAAACTCAATGAAACTTGACTTGAACAAGATAAATCTTAAGAAAACTGGATGATTCGGGTGAACATAGATGTAGAAAGTTGAATGAATATAAAACGAAATTCAAGAATACTTAGTGAACAAAAACATAAGAAAATCTGATGATATTTGAAGTGAATATAAGTCTTTAGAAAATGTGATGAAATTTTGAAATGAAATATAAGTCTCTAGAAAATTTGAGGAAAACTTGATGAAACTTGACGTGAACATAAATCATAAGAAAATCATGGATCAAGGAACAAGATATGTAAAATTTGAAGTGAATATAATCTTAGAAACAAGAATACGGAGGAACACAAATATTAAGAAAATTTGATGATATTTGTTAATATAAGTCTTTAGAAAATGTGATGAAATTTGAAATGAATATAAGTCTCTAGAAAATTTAGGAAAACTCAATGAAATTTCGACGAATATAAATCCTAAGAAAACTGATGGATTCTCGGCGAATATAGATATGTAGAAATTTTGAATATATAAATCTTAAGAAATTTCAAGAAATACAAAGTGAACAGAATTTAAGAAATTGCTGATATTTGAATGAATATAAGTCTTTAGAAAATGTGATGAAATTTGAAATGAACATAAGTCTCCAGAAAATTTGAGGAAAACCTGATGAAACTTTACGTGAACATAAATCATAAGAAAATCTGATGGATTCTGATGTGAACATAGATATGTAGAAATTTGAACTGAATATAAATCTTAGAAATTCTAAAGAAATTGGAGGAACACAAATCTTAAGAAAACTGATGATATTCAATGAATATAAGTCTTTATAAAATGTGATGAAATTTGAAATGAACATAAGTCTCCAGAAAATTTGAGGAAAACCTGGATGAAACTTGACTTAAACATAAATCATAAGAAAATCTGAGGATTCTGAAGTGAACATAGATATGTAAATTTGAATGAATATAAATCTTAGAAATTCAAGAAATAATGAGTGAACAAAAATATATAGGAAAATCATGATATTCAAGTGAAAATAAGTCTTTTAAAATGTGATAAATTTTGAAATGAATATAAGTCTCTAGAAAATTTGAGGAAAATTGATGAAACTTGACGAACATAAACTTAAGAAAACTGATGGATTCAAGGAATATAGATATGTAAAATTTGAATCAATATAAATCTTAGAAATTCAAGAAATACTGAGTGAACACAAATATTAAGAAAATTTGATGATATTTGAAGTGAATATAAGTCTTAGAAATGATGAAATTTAAATGAATTTAAGTCTCTAGAAAATTTGAGGAAAACTCGAGGAAACTTGACGTGAACATAAATCATAAGAAAACTGATGGCCTCAAGTGAACATAGATATGTAGAACTTGAAGTGAATATAAATTCAAGAAATTCTCAAGAAATACAAAGTGAACACAAATTTAAGAAAA